>VDFB02153115.1:36937-165160 GCA_007258455.2 Sequoia sempervirens | reverse complement strand
GATGAAAGGAACTACGTATAATGTCAAAAAATTTCCTTTTGAAAGTGCACTCGCAATCTGGAGGTCCACATGTGAAAGAAGAGGAGCAAGGTTGTGCAACACTCCAATTCCAAAGGCTGGTATTGGTAGCACTGGTAGTGGAAATAGGACTTAGACAACTGACATTGACAAAAATGACACAATGAATGTTGAATTTGAGACACAAGCCGAAGAAAAAGAAGAGCAGACTTGGAATCAAATTCAAGATGACTCTTTTACTTTATCTGATGATGAACATCAAATTGAGGAACCCTAGTCCATTTGGGAAATGGAAGAGATTCAAGAGAATTAGCAGCTTTTAGGTATTTATATTGCACTTCATGGATCCCAAGATTAGATTCCATTATTCCATACTCTAGTTGATGATATTTTATATTGTATTCAATGAAATTATGAAACATTGCACTTCATGATATTTTATTTTATACTGCACTTCATGAATCATATTCCAAAGTCAAATTGTAGTTGATGATATTCTATGTTGTATTCCATGAAATCGTGATATTTTATATTTTATATTTTGCATTAGTCCGTACATAGCATTCTTTTGGAAATTCCTGAAAAGACAACTCAAGTTTATTCTATACATAGCATTCAATGATATGTCAGATGATGGTGCCTTTGAAAGGAAAGATAAGTCCATAATGTTGCGTGGTCGCTAAAACTTGGAACCTTAGAACCAAAGTCTGAAGTTTCAAAGTTTTCCAAACCTCCGACCCACCGACTAGAAAGATGACCCAGAAAGACTTGCAGCTCAAAAAAGTGAGCCATCAACCATGTCAGGGAATAGGGGAGTTATGAAAATTTAGAGCTCCATGGCAAGGTTATAAAAATATGAGGGCTAGCAACTAAGGTTAGCAAAAGCACCAAAACCGCTCTCTTCACCAAAACTTAGTAGCAATGAAACTAACCAAAAATCCATCATTCCAATTCCAGTAATAGATAATCCACGACATGAATTCATATAAATGTTTAGTGGATATTCTAATTAGTCATGGAGATTGAGTATTGATGTGTGAATTGTAATGCAGTTTGACTAAGATTATGGATGCTTGGAATTAAAATCGCCTTATAGTTCATATTTTAATTGTGTTAAAAGTAAAACTTGAGCATGTGCTCAATGATTCATCACTCAACTCAATGCTTATTAGATTAATAACATATTAACAATAGTATTAGTAGCATATACAACAATGAACATAATAACTTGAGTGTATCTAGAAGTTGACACCACTACCAAATTTTTTCTCCAAATGATATAATAAACAATACAGATAATTGAACATCAACACATTACTGAAGTTTTGAGCTTTTAAATTGATTATCAGTATATCACATGAAGGAATAAATAGAGACATTGGAAATGCAATATCTTGCTCAAAGAAAACTCTGCACAGAGCTAAGTTGGAACTTGGAAACTCATATTATCAAAAGTTAAACCATTGCATCACCCTTTCTAGCAACTTCCACTCTTTAGGTGCTGGAATTGTCATTTCTTCTAATTGATGTTGTTTAACTTGAAGATTTGTTAACAATTCATGATTCAAATTGGAACCTGTCTTGGATTCTTCAGTCAATTTTTCATTTAGGGTTAGCAATGGTTTGATGGAATCCAAATAGGTCACCACATCTAGGTTCTGAGGAAACCGGTCCAAATCAATCTTCCTTGCATCCTCCATCTTCTTTCTGAAATAATTCCATCCAATGAATCACTCATTTGTGTCAAAAGCCTTTGGTAAACCAAGCTCTGTAAAGTTCCTTAACTTTTCATCCACCTTCTTCATCTTGTCTACAACCAAACGCAAATATTTCTCTGTTTCACACATTCTCAAACACTTTTCAATAACATATGACAACGTCATTGATGTAGCAAGCCAATTACTAATTCCTTTTGATTTCAAAACATTGTCACTAGCTTTGTAGACCGTTTGTTGAATTTGATTTGCTGATTTCTCTAATGCCAACACATTTTTTTCTCCATTGAACATTTGTTGAGCTTCTTATGATGTTGTCTGATAGCATCAATCAATTGAAACATGTCACACAAATGATCAATCCCCTACATTATTTCATCCCAGATTTTTTGTTTCATATGCCTCATTGTTTCTCTACAAAATGAAGATAACTTATTTTGACAAGACTTAATTTCATTTTTTGCTTCCATCAACTCTACCTCCAATATTTCATTTCTTTTTCTCTCCTTCTCCAATTTTTGTTCCCACTATGCATTTCCATTTGCAATGCTTAGTCTTAATATTTTTGAAGTGGATTTTTCCTCATCATATTTCTTGTTGCTCTCATCTAGCCTTTGCTTCAATTCCTTCATTGCAGTCTCAATCTCATTCTGCTTATCCTCTTTTCCTTTTAATGTAGAGGCATATTTTTTAATTCTTTTTTCTAATTCATTGCTCTTGTTATTTGTTTCTTTCCTCTTTGCTTTCTAATTTGCTAGGTCTGCCTATTACTTTTCAATTTGAGTCTGCAACCTTTTTTTCTCTCTATCTTGCTTCAGCAATGATGTGTACACCAGTTCATTAGTCTTCTTTAATACATTAATTTTGTCAGTATTTCTGAGTCCAGAAAAATCTAATTAAAAATTGTTCACTCGGAATTCAGATGGAGCCATCTGATTTGCTGGTTTGTTTTGAACTGTGGGAACAAGAGATGTGTACTCCATGATTTCTTTACTTGTGTCAAATGTGAGTAATACCATGGTTTTTGTAGGATCTAATGTTAGAGAAGACACACTCTCCATTAGTTGCTTCTTTTCTTTTTTATTCAATTCTGATTTCTTTTTAAAATCTTCAATGTAATCAAAACCCAGGGATGCAGAACAATGGAATGCTTGAATGGTGAAGGAATAGGAGTACTTGTAGTTTCTAATGATGTCACAGCTAGAATAATTGGCATTGGAGGGTTGCCTAGAAATAACTCCTTTGTGGTGGATCCACTAGTAGTGTTACTTGGAGTTGGACCTGTCAAAATACTTTTCCTCTTCTGTATACCTTGATCGCCTGGTGCTTCTGTGGTATATTGTGTTGTCCACTTGTGTGTAATTTGATGTTGTAGCACATGTTGACCACTACTAGTACTACTACCCATACCATCGCCAGCAGAGGCAATGCCTGTTGCACTAAGCCCTCCACCATGGTCATGTCCTAGTTGTGATTGTGTCTGACCATGAGGATGAGGATTTGAACTTGAAGCTCTAACAAATTGAGCTATATACCCTAGGTCTACTTTTTCACCTCCAAAACCAAGGCCAGATTGATCAACTAGTTTTCTATGCTCTACATCTATTACCATCCAAGGGCCTTGTCTTTGGGACTGCAAAGGACAGCCTTCATAACCCATTTTTTCAGCTATGGCTACTCCTATAGTAAATGCTTCTTTTGTGGCCTCACTTAAACCAAGTTTGAAATTGACATGGCTTTCTTCTTGTCTATCATCATCACTTTCCTCATCTTCTTGTTCATTTGGAGGCTCTTTATTCCATAATTCTCTAAACTCAAGATCTTCTTCGTTATCTCCATACACTACAAGATCTCTTGGATCACCTAGGTCCTTCCTCATAGACCAAAAGGCGATAATATTTTTATCGTGACCAATTGTTTTCTATAACTTTCTTCTTTAGAGAATCTGGCATTTTTACTCTACTAGATGGTTTACGACTTTTTTCATAAATTTTCTTTTACCTCCTTATTGTCTTTCAATGCAATGCCATAATTTCTACTAACAATTGTTCAAAAGAAATACCATTCTCAGCAACACTTTTCTCCATTGCTCCTTTGACCTCATCCCAAGAATCCTTGTTTCTCAAGTTTTCAACCAAGGGTTTACTTTGATGTTGAATTCTACTTCCAACATTCTTATTGAGCACAATCATTGATTTAATGGTGTCACATGGATCATACTTCTAGTGACAAATAGCATCAAAATCAAAAAAATTCAAAAGATCATGTGCTACACTAAATTATTTTCTCTCAAATGTAATCCCTCCACATGAAAAAGGTAAAGAAGGAAATAATGTCTTCTTCCCCTGACTAGTAAAGTGTCTTTCATCAGTACTTTGCATCTACCTTACATATTCAAAAGCAAAAACCCTTTTTTGTCATATGTATTGGAATTTTGTATGGTTGTACTTCAGATCCATAAAATCTTAGCACAATGTATTCTTCCAATAAGTACCAATCAGCCAATTGTATTTCTTTTCCTAGTTGAATTCAGTTTCTAGGAAATCTATGCATTGGAGTATTTGTAATTGCTTGATGCAATGGAGCCAAAAATTAGTCTACAAAATGAGTGTAGTTCCTTTGAGAATCATGCAACCTTATAACAGTGGTCCATTCATATATTGGAGCCATTTTATTTTGCTCAGGATTACTATTACCATAGGGAAGAATCTGAAGCTTGTTGGTTTGAAACATTCCTCTGAATTTCAATAGAAAAAGATAAGAACAAGTAGATTGTGAACCTAAATGTCTTGATGAAACCTCCTTTAATCATTAAAAAAAGTTTATGCATGGATTCTACAACATGCTCAATAAAATTATATTTGGCATGTGGAACACCATAATGGATATTATACACCATTTCAAGGAGGCATGCACCCACTTCCAAATTGCTATCTAGTCCAAGGAAAAATGCTAGCATGGAAATTGTATCCTCAACCCATGGTTTAAAAATATCCAAATCATAAGGAGGCTTATGATCACCTTTCAATTTGTTTCTATCTTGAACTATTCTATTTAAGAAAGAATTTTTCTCCATTTCATCCATTGCTTCATAATCACTAGCAAGAAATAGTTGAGTAATTTATGATATAAATAACATAAAACATGTGTTTTAAATTTTCTTTAAATTTTATTTAAATTTTAATGCGCTAGGATTGACATCAAGGCCAAGGGGCCAGAAACTTAACATTTCAAAGGCCTTAATCAAATGAATTACAATGTCACATTAATAGCACATTGCACAACCATTAATAGCACTTAACTTGCAAAGGAATTAATAAAATGAATTCCAATGTCACATTAATAGCACAACCATTCATTTTATTACAACTGCATTACAATGTCACATTATTACATCTAGTACAAATACAAATGTAAGTGCAAGCGCCAAGCTTCTACTGGACCGCTAGTGAAAACTTGAAAACATAAATGTCATAGATGTATCTCTGAAAATAAATGGAACTTGCTAGGTCAACCATGAGCTCTAAAAATAAACACATGGGACTTGTCGAGTCAACCATACCCTCGTCGCTCTGAAAATAAATGAATGGAGAGAGGGGGCCAAATCAAACTGGGGAAATGGGAGCCATGAAGATACAAAATGTTCCTATCCCCTTTGAGAACCAGAGTCGTGCAGATGATGAGGGGTAGTAAAACTACTCCCACCTTCTACTTGTAGCCTCCATGCATGGGGATAACACTTATGTCCATTAGATCTCCTCATCCTGGTTCAAAACCTATCTGAGAAGTCAGGTGAACCAAATCGACTTCTTTCCAATTCCACCCATTCTGAACTTGAAGGAGGGTTAATGCACAATAGTGGTTTAAAAAGTTTTTGAGGAAAGAATTTTTTTTTTTTTGTGTTTCCACAATGTCAAGGGGTTCGGCTAAACTCTCTGGTTCGCCCGAACTAGCTTTGGTGTTCGATCAAACACAAGGGTTTGGTCGAACCACATGTTTGACCGAACCACCAACCATATGAATAAAAAATTAATATTTTATGGGGTTCGGTCGAATGGGTGTTCAACCGAGCCCCTTGAAATAGGGCATAAAAAGTAAAAGAAATTGTCACTGTTGCATTATACGTTTTCTTTGTTTTTTGCATGCGACGAACGACGAACCCAAATGTGAACAAGGAACTAAACAAAAAAAAAAAAAACTCCTAGGGGAAAAACGTGCACTAGCTCAAGCCACAGTTCATCAACTTGACCTCTATTATGTCTTCATCATTTTTTCACCTATTTTCATTTTGACTTCAATTTCCAATCTCCTCCCTCCCTACCCTCTGCCACCACTAAACTCTTCTTAAGGTCATTTCTACGATCATATTCTTCATTATCCTCTTCCTACCATTTAGTGTGGTTCAAAACGTCAATTCAAAATAGCATGCATAGTTTAATGTAGAAGGCTTTACTCTATCATTCACAGGATTTGAAAAAATCATACCATCTATAATCATCAATTCATTAATATTTAACAATTGTTGTTTTGAATGAAGAGATATAGTTGCACTTGTGTCTACTACAAATCAAATCGGATAATTTAATATATATATTATTTATTTAAAATTTAGTGATAAAAATTCATCTTAATAATAAGAGAAGAAACATTGACAACATGTAATATATAAATTTTAATGATTTTAAGTTATATCATATTTATTTTATTTATTTAATATATAATAATTTGTAATATAACATTTATTAAATATATTATTTATTTAAAATTTAGTGATAAAAATTCATCTTAATAATAAGAGAAGAAACATTGACAACATGTAATATATAACTTTTAATGATTTTAAGTTATATCATATTTATTTTATTTATTTAATATATAATAATTTGTAATATAACATTTATTAAATATATTATTTATTTAAAATTTAGTGATAAAAATTCATCTTAATAATAAGAGAAGAAACATTGACAACATGTAATATATAACTTTTAATGATTTTAATTTATATCATATTTATTTTATTTATTTAATATATAATAATTTGTAATATAACATTTATTAAATATATTATTTATTTAAAATTTAGTGATAAAAATTAGGTTTATAGGTATGGATAGTGTTATGATCATAGATAGGGTTAGAGATAGGTCTAGGACTAAGATAATGGTTTCAAATTTATTGTTAGGGTTAGAGTTAGGGAAAGGGTTAGGGTTAGGGTTAGGAATAGAATTAGAGTTAGGGTATGAGTTAGGGTTAGGGTTAGGTGATTAAAATAACTAATTAACAAAGCTAAAACACTATAATTAACAAAAATTGCATTTAATTTTATTCACATTAATAAAACTTACATTTAATTTTTATCAAATCTAAAAAACAACAATTACAATACTATTTAATTTATTATGTGGTGTTTAAATTGAGTATCTTATGATATTAACACAATAAAATAATATAGAAATAAATCTTCTTTTAGTAATAAATAATAACAATAAAAATCATACACAAATTATTTTTATATAATTTTAATCTTTTAATGATTTGGGAAACAATATACAAAACAAATTAACCACAAAATAAATTAGACATTAAAAAAAACAAAATACGCATTAAAATAATAATTATTACAAAAATTCCACAAAATTTGAAGATGTAAAATACATCTACTCTCAATTTTTTTAAAATCCTCACTCAATGAAACAACATACAATACAAATTAACAACAAAATAAATTAGACATTAAAATGGTATGAAAATAAATATTAAAATAATAATTATTACAAAATCTGAAAATCAAAGTTAACTATTAAAATAAAATAATTATTACAAAAATTCCACAAATTTTGAAGATGTAAAATACATCTACTCTCAAATTTATTGAGAAATCTTAGAATTCTTCTTCAATGCCCTTGTCCTTGTCCTTTGGAATCTTTTTGATTTGGCTATTCCATAATTTCGAACGAATACTTCACTATAATCCATAATCACTCTATTTGTAGGTAATGTTTGTGTGACATGTGCAATGACATGGTCATCCACAATGTCAATAAATGACCGACCATAAAACTTTGAGTTGTATGTACAACAAAGCACAAGGTGTGGGTAACAATGAGGCCAGTAAAGTAGGATTAAATTAACTAACTCCATTTGATTGTCACTCTCAAACACCTTACAATACCATTCCCATGCTTCTATTTCAATATTAATCTTCCCATTAATATAGCTATCTTTCTCAAATTGAACCCCCCATCCATACCAAAATGATTTATCATACACAAAACTCAAAAGTGTTAACTCTTGACATAATATATTTGATTTTATGAATCCTTGCAACTCTTCATTTTGATTGGTTGAAATAGATAACATTCTGCATCCAAAAAAATTACAATTTTTTTATTATTATAAATTCTACATAATTCAATTTGAATTGAAAAAATCAAATATTTTTATTATTATAAATTCTACATAATTCAACTTGAATTGAAAAAATCAAATATAAATTCATTTATAGTGCAACTTGAATTGAAAAAATCAAATATAAATTCTCTTACCTTTTTCGCATAACTTTAGTGATAAAAGCCATAATTTCGTTTATTTCTTCCTTCTATTGGTTCGTTGTTCAATAGTGCAATCTTGACTGCACAATTCATCATAGTGGCCACATAGGTAATATTAGTTGATGTTAATAAATTTTAATAATTTCATCACTATGATAACTTAAGATAATTTTAATTATTATAAAAAAAATAAAATTGACTCACTGTGATGATTATTTTCAAAAGTAATTAAGATTGTCTATTTTTCCTAATGACACTATAATGCTTATGAAATAGAAAAACAAATCTAACTTTGTAAGACCAAGACACATGAAATTGTAAAATTAAGCAATTCTTGAATAGATCCATGAGAGAGTAAAGTGCAAATAATCTGAATATCTCCTCTTTTCATGACTAATTACTAAGGCAGTAGCTCCTCTGCTTCATTAACCAGAAATAATTAATAATTTTCATTCTTTTTATTGAAGAAAGCAACCAGAATTACATAAGATAACAGCTATAAGCGAAGCAGAAAAACAAAGTAATTAATACTTTCTCTCCCTCATTTTTCTTCATAGGTTAAATTAGGAAAATGATCTTATGTTATTGATAGGATTACTATTCTTGAGCAAAAAAAACCAGAAGCAGCAAAACCCAAGAGGGGAGGTGGCAAGAAGGGAGCTATCAGAACAGAATGCAGAGCACTTCCACGGTGTTTGTGGTCCCTTAACACCAATAGTTATAATAATGACTGAAAAAAGCCACCGAAACTATGGCTAAAAAACGCTAATGAACTTAAGATATAAAACATGGACAACACATACAGACGATTCAAAATACAATGAACTGAAGATATAAAACAAGGCGATATATATTCATCCATCGAACAGATATTGAAGGGTCGTTACTTACCAAGAGTATCGCCCACCAGCTGTTGCAACAAACGACAACTCTGAGCTTTCTTTTCTTCCCTGCTACGGCCCTTAGCTAATTGATTGATAGCCACTCCAAACTGCATGTTTATACAACGTGCCATGTCAGACAACTAAATAAAGTAGGGATTTCTCTTACTTTTGCTCTCTTTCATCGTGGATCATAAAGATCCAAAATTTGATGACAAAAACACAAACATAATCAAAATCAGAAATAAAAATCGATTCATGATTGTAGATTATGAAAACACTTGATATCTTTAAATGGACACCTGTAAATCCTATCATGCAATGAACCATACAAAAACAGATACAGATACAGATTGTAGGGATTGAAGCTGGCCTACCTCGCTGCTATTGGATACTGGACTGTGCAGTGCAAATTTTCCAACACTAACTTCTTATAAAACCCTGAGAAATAGTGCACCGACAAATGCTCCGCCTCCACACCATACAAACAATATATCAAGGCATGAAATGGCCTAAAGAGACGTTGTGGAGGGTCGGTGTCGTCCGAGCGTGGAGTTCCGACAGAATCTCAAATGACGAGGTTGATTAGTTTGGCTGTAATTTACTATTACGGGAAACTTGTTTTTCCGATGAATTTCACCCAAATATCGGGAAAGATGGAAAGCTGGAATGATGACTTGGAAAGTAAAAGCAGAGTAAAAAAGAAAAATTAGAAGAGAAAGGGAAAAACAAACAAGAGCCCAAATTAGGGTTTTTTTTAAGACGCCGTGTATTTTATTTGGGCTGCCCAAATTAAATGTAAGATTTACAGTGAGGTGACCGATCTGGATTTCGCATGCGGCAACTGTGATAGGTGTTTGGAAACTACATGATTTAATCGATTCCCGTAAAACTTTAATGCGGGTTGTTAGAGCGTTGGAAATGGGATCCATTTCTTCACTTCTGGCAAAGTTGGTGCACTGCGCTTTCACCGGTGGGTACAATTGGCTAAAACACGGATTCGGCCGTGCTCAAATATTTTTAATATTAAAGATTTTATAATTTTTAAATAGAGGTTTTTTCAGAGGTTCAACAGTAATTTTTATTTGTTTTATTGATTGTTGGTATGAATATAAATTAAAATTGTCTAAATAATTGATTTTTCAAACATTCTTATGTACATTTTAAAAGGCAGGAAAAAATAACAGTTTAGGTGTTGCATCAGTCTATTTTAATATTTTCATGCTTGTAGATTTCTTATTTTTCATGTTGTAAGAAAACACTACATACAATTGATTTTAAATTTTCTTAAATGTTTTAGATTAGAACATTTTAACTTTTTGTCCATCTATACCCACCTGGAAAACCAAATGTTTAACTTTTCTCCATCTCTGCACTCACGTCGAGAAAGTCAGTCATTTTAATACTTTGTGTACGGAGTTTTTCCATCTCTACACTCATGTCTAGAAAGTCAATTTTAATCTCAATCTTTTGTGTATGAAGAAACAACTACTCAATTTTAATTCTTTGTGTACGGAGCTTTTCCATCTCTACACTCACGTCGAGAAAGTCCATTTTAATCCAAATCTTTTGTGCACGGAGAAACAGTTACTCAAATAATTGTTAGATTATAATATTTTAACCTTTTTTCCATCTCTACACTCATGTGCAAAAAGACCATTTTAGTCCTTTGTGTAGGAAATTTTTCCATCTCTACCCTCATGTGCAAGAGGTCCATTTTAGTCCTTTGTGTGTGGAATTTTCCCATCTCTACACTCATATCCAAAAGGTCGATTTTAGTCCTTTTGTGTACGGAGTTTTTCCATCTCTACACTCGTGTGCAGAAAGTGACTTTAATCCTAATCTTTTGTGTATGGAGAAACAATTACTCCAATAATTGTTAGCATATTTTAACTGTTTTTTCATCTACACTCACCTCCAGAAACCCAATTCTATTCTTGTGTATCGAGAAACAATTACTCATATAATTGTTATTTTGTTGATTATAACATTTTATTATTTTTGAATGATTGTTATGTGAATTTAGAATTAAGTCTATTTTGATTCATAAAATTGCTTATATGTTTGTCATGTGGACAAATATTTAATTATTTGATTATTGTTGTAGCTGACATAATATTTGTATTAAAAAATTTTGTTTGACTTTTATCATTTTAATTTTTTATGAACATTTTAATATCAAAATAAGTTACATTAAAATACCAGCACCCGCTCTACCCATCAAACTAGCAAACCATCGTCCCATAGGATTAATTTGATCGTGATTTAGTCTTACCGGAAACTTGTTTGAAGCGGTTTCATTTTCCGATGAAGTTGCCTCCAAATATCGAGGAAAGTGGGAGCATGGACGGAGGACTCGGATTCCCAAAGTAAATGCACTTACGAAAGCTATTTCTCCATGTTAGGTATATTAGGGTTTTTCTAGGGCACAGATTAAATATAAAATATACGGTGACCGTTTGTTTTGACGGTAAACATTGAGTGGTGCAGTTGTGATATTGGAACTAAAAACCGGTACAGTGAAGTGACAAATGATTGTTAGTAACAGAAAAACAGCCTATATTTTAACAAGAGATTAGGTATTCAATAATTTGTATTCTTAACAATGGCGACGTTAGCAAGGACGACAATGGCGATCGATCTACGTTTTGTACTTGGCATTCTCGGTTGGAATCGTGCTATTTGTAGCCCCTTCGTAGGCCTCTTTCTTATTTTTTGATTTCTTGGCTGCAATGGTTAGCTGGATCATTGTTTGGAGATGTTTTATTTAGTGGGTTTTTTTTCTGGAACATTTCTTGGCAATGGTTAGCTGGAAGAGGTGGTATTCCATATGTGACAGCTCTGTTCAACTGTCTTGTTTACACATTCTATGGCCTTCCATTAGTCACCTCTGGCAACCTTTTGGTCTCGTCTGTTAATGGATGTGGCGTCGTTCTGGAGACTCTTTATGTCTGTCTGTATTTGGCCTATGCTCCTTCAGAATGTGGGGTAAGATATGAATCATTAAATAAGCCAAAGCTTAAAGTATTGTTTAATTTAAAATATTTTTTGTACGCTAAAAAGATCAGAACGATAGAACTTGTTTGTGTTTTGTTTGGATATGAAATTGGTAGTCCAGACAGGAAGCGTGGAGTATATGCCCTTCTCCCTTTCACTCTGGATTTCTATGCGCTTTCACCTGGTTTTTCTATGGCATTTTGCACTGAGACATATATGTGGTGGTAAACCTTTTCATATTGAATTTTTCAAAAAAAAATTAAATTGGATTTTGTAAAAACGTTTCAATCAATTTTTCGGATCATAATTTATGATCTATCATCAGAATATACTGAATTAGACAATCACTTTTAGAAATAATTACTTAAATAATTATTATTTTTGGATGATTGTTATATGATTTTAGAATAAGTCTACTTTGATTAAAAAATTTAGTTATATGTTTGTCACGCGGATAATGTTTAATTGGTTGATCATTGTTGTAGCTAATGATTTACAAGTTTGATTCTTGTTTTTGCACATGTTTTAATTAAATATTAGTATTCCATTAGTCCATTCTATAATTATGTGTGTATAGAAATAAATGTGGGAGAAAAATGAATAAAGGCCGACCAAATGGATAAAGGTGACAGTTACATAGGTATGTTTAGATAAATAAATAGGCCGACAAAATGGATAAAGGTAACAATTACATAGGTGTGTTTAGAAAACTAAATAGGCCGACAAAATAGATAAAAGGAGAAATAAACAATAGATTAAGGTACAATTATGACACTATCTTATGTGCCAAGAAATAGATAAAATAAATTAATTAATTGAGAGAAATAAATAAGAATACAATAAAATATAGATACAAATATTGAAATAAATAAAACATATAAAATATTTATTTGAAAAAAGAAATGAACAAAAATATAATTATACTTTATATTATACAACTTAAAATTGTAAATGCAAAATAACTACACACGAATTCTTCTAAGAAATTATTCACTATTATCTTAAATGATAAAAAATAATTTCACATAAAATACTATCACAAACTCCTAATTTAAAAAAATACAATTTTTTTTTTTTAATTTTTTTAAAAAAAATTAATACCAAAATAGATTGCATTGACATGCCACCACCCACTTTACCATCAAACTAACAAATTATCGTCACCATCAATTTATAGGATTTATCTGATTATTATTATTTACTATAATCGGAAACTTGTTTAAGGGGTTTCTATTTTCCGATGAAATGGCCCCATCAGGAGCATGGACCAATGACTTTATTCCCAAAGGAAATGCATTTAACAAAAGTTATGTCCCCGTCTTATATTAGGGTTTTTCTAGGGCACATATCAAACTTAAGATTTAAGTGATGGTTTGTTATTGAAAATTTAAAAAGTTTTAATCACTTCCCAAAGTAAATGAATGTAGGCAGTGGTGTTGGAGCTTGGATTTGCATTTTCCATTTCTTGTGTTCATACCTTATAAGATTGGGGATTAAATTTGAAAAGGGATTTGAGATTTTTTTGGATAAGGTGATAATTTAGGTTTTTACAAGAAGTCAAAATGGGATTTTGCGTCTCAAAGTTAGTTTTGTTCAATAATAAATCATTTCTTCTTCTCTAACTCTCTTTTATCCATATCAAAGAGTGTGATTCCAAACGTTGATGAAAAAATTCAAATACAATCAAATCCAGAAATGATAATTTTAATTAACAATATGGATTGTTAAAACTTGATATCACTAATATGGTAGATGTTAGTTGGTTTATTTTGGTTTCAAATTTTAAAGATGGTTATGATGAAATTTTGTGGTTTTGAAAATGAGTTGTTTGTTGTTCCAAATTTATTATACTTTTATGGATCTAATTTTTACAAGTGTGGACTAAACTATGTGCAAACCTAATATTGGACTCCTAGATGCGATCTTGTAGAATGTGGAGTCTTAGGATTCACTCACCTCAATTTCTAATATTTTCTTGTTACAAGGACAAGTAATTTTCATAAACACTCTCAAGAATCTATTGAATCCTGAGGGTCATGTTCTTGTTAGTCAATCCCTAAAAAATTGATTATAGGGCTCTAAGAAAAATAATCAAGGATAATAGGAAATCACGCAGTGGGCCTAGGATGAAGTGATATCTAATTATACACTAAATTATTTTTATCAACCTTCACAAATATATATTTAGATGTCCTCAACAAGTTCTAGGTTAATTCTAAATTTATTAATCAATGTCCTTAAATACACCATCTAGGCGCACAAATCGCATGTAAAGTTGAATAATAATGACTAGTGAAGTGGTCCGAAATAAATAAAATTTGAAATTTAAAAGGTCAAGTTTATATTTTTTACAACAAAAGTGACCTACATCAAGTTTGCACCCATGGATCTAGTTTGGGGTGGTGAAAAATAGGTTTAGGGATTAGGAATGAAAATCTAGGGATCAACTATGAAGGGTATCAAGATGTGGGATGCCATGAGCCAATTTCATGTACTATTATATCACTTGTAAGCTTATTATCGCATTCACAATACCCTAATAAAAATAGACCAAAAAATAAAAGAATAAGGTCATGAGTGTTATATTTTATATGAAATTTTAGTCATAAAAGCATTTCCAAGACACATTTTTACCTAAAATATCATGGATTGGGCTAAACTAGAATATTAAACTATTTACCATATTTTGTATGATTGTAAGAAATAAAAATTATCTTACATAATACCATATGTAAATTAGTTAATTAAACGTTGAATAACAATAAACCCTAGGAATGTCCAAGATAGGCCAAAATATTAGGGCCACTGTGGCGAACAATCACAAAATTGCCAGGCATAACACCATTATCATCAATGCAATGGTGGAAAAGCTCAAAAAAAACCAAAAGGGTTCGCTGGTCGTGGATTTGGATGCGGACATAGGAGGCTGCAGATCTGCTGGTGAAGGCATTCCGACTCGTACCCGGGCTAACACTAAGAGGAAGACCCCGACTTCGTCACATACGACTCAAATCCTCAAGCAGGGGTTACAGGATATGAAGGATGTTGAAAAGGAGGTTGAGGAATTATTGAACACCATGGAGTAGTGCGGTGGTGTTTGTTTCTAGTTTTTTGGGCAGTCCTTTTTTGGGCCCTGTTGTCTATTTGTGCTGTCGTTTCCTTTTTGGGATAGCCGTTTGTTTGTTTGGACTTATTTTGTTATCTTTTGTTGTTTAAACTCTGCGGTTTCAGGTCCCTGTAAAACCTATTTTTTCCTTTTCAAAAACAATAAACCCTAGGAAAAGGAATTGAGATAATAACTATCTCTAGACTAACGTACTAAAAATACATAATTTAAATAAATGAATGGTACTTAGTTCTTGGATTCATCGTTTGTTTAACTCTACTAAATATTCTTAGTTAATTCATCCTTGCATCAAAACATTAGGACCTATCAATCAAGTGTACAAGAATTAGTTTATAATGTGTGTAATAGTGAGGATTACTTCCAATTTATCTACACATCTATGGAATCAATTGTCCAACTATGGATCTAACTCTCATTTGTGAATATAATATCACTATGGATATGATTTTTTTACAATCTTAGCTTTGGCTATAAATTTTCATCATAATTTCTTAACCTATGTAAGAACTTGGTTGTGTGTTTGAGAGTTTTCTAATGGCCAAGAATTTTTCTACCTTTGGTCAAACCCTTAAAGGATAATAATTTAATAGCTAGGGACAAAGATCAAAGACACCAAAAAATCATGATATATGTCTATGGTGTTATCTAGATGTCAATGATCTAAAAATAATGCAATTAATAAAAAACATTATTATTAGGTAAGTGCATTAAATGTTTGTTAGATGTTCCAAACGATTTGGTGTTTGTTCATAAATACAAAACCCTAATGTACATTTCAAAATTTCACACTTCAAATTGGAATGTAATGACTAAATGGGGGGAAAGAAACAAGCCTCAAGTTTGAATTTTAATTTAAAAGTTTTGGGGTCGTTTATCTAAATTATATAACTATCCTAAGGAGGAAAAAATTTAGTGGTGAATCTTCACCAATTGGCGAATTCTAGGAATCGGCCAAGTTGAAATTGGCGAATTGTCGCTCTGAACAGGGTGTCCGAACTTGGATTTTATGAAGTATAGGTCCAATGCATGTCCATTCGTCAATGAGTTTTTCTATGAGGCATATTTAAGCAACAAATTTGCCATTGTAAAACTATGCATTTCAATTGTACCGACTAATATTTTTTCCTAGAATCTCAAAAGAGTTTAATAAAACACCTACATATTTGCCAATACTATTAAAACAACATTGTATCAGGACCCATTTCGGCAATTAAAATTTACAAATAGTTGTTTCTGAAGACCTATTTCGCCAGTTAAAATTTATAAAAAATTTCTCATGAGGACCTATTTCACCAATAACATTAAAAAATAATTACATTTGAGGACAAATTTTTCCTTCAAAATTACAACATATCGTTGTATAAGCACGCGAGATTGGTCAAATTTTTAATATACCATTTAAAAATCCCGTGAAATTCGCCAAATATGGAATCATGGATTGATATAAATACAATCAAAAGTTTCATTTATTCTTACACATTTTGTTCGGTTCTGAGGTTCTACTCCATTCAAAAGTTAGAAAAAGTGAAAAAATGTAGACTTAAAAGGTGAGTTATGATTTCTTCATAGTGTTATTAGTTACAATAATAAGTTTTGTTTATCTCTCTTCCATTCTTGCTTCAACAAAGTGAACCTTATAAGTTAGAACCAAACTCTGAAGTTTTGAAGTTTTTGAAATCTCCAACCCATGAAGTAGAAAGATGACCAAGGAAGACTTGCAACTCAACAAAGTGAGCCATCAACCAAGTCAGGGAATCACAAAGTTATGAAAATTTAGAATTCCGTGACAAGTTTATATAACTCTAAGGTCTAGCAACTAAGTTTAGGAAAAGCCAAATAATTTATATTGTATTCCATGGTATTCAATTTGATATGTGATTTATTATTAATCCATTCCATGAATAGAAATAAACACAATCGAAAGTGTCATTTATTTAGAAGTCAGCCAAAGCCAAAAACATAGACTTAAAGGTGAGTGATCATTTCTTCATAGTGTTATTAGTTACAATAATAAGTTTTCTTTATCTATTTTCCACTCTTCCTTTAGTCTTAAAGATGATATTGAGTAGGTAATGGGATCTATATTATTATTCTCTATCCTTAAACAAGAAGAAATTTTTTTCCAATTTTTCTTCAAAGTGAGAGATGAATATGTTGAGCGAATAAGAGATCAATATGTTGAGCAACTCGAGCATCAAGGGTAAGGCTCCTGCCGCTCCTCAGGGTGGTGAACAGACTCCTAGTTCTTCTCAAACTCCTTCTACTCAGGCTGGTAAGGCTCCAACCGCTCCTTAGGGTGGAGAAGAGACTCATACCGCTTATCAGACTCCTTTCGCTCCCCAGGGTGGTAAGGATCCTACCACTCCTCAGACTCTTGCTGCTCCTCAGGCTGGTGAAGAGACTCCTACCACTCCTTAGGCTCCTCAGGGTGGTGAAGAGACTCTTGTTGCTCCTCAGGGTGGTCAAGAGACTGGGAGGCCATCAAAATGCCCAAAAATTAGACGTACCATACAGTCTTACTTTGCAATTTCCAAAGCTTTTGATCCATCAGGTCAAGATGGAGCTACATCATCAACTGTTCAACCAAATATTGGTATCATTCCCAATACCTCACCACCACCAGAAGGTCAAGTTGATATTGTCATTGATTTAAATCAAAATGTATCAAATGAGGATAACAATACCGCAGAAGATGTTCCAAGTGATACCTTGGGCCTAGTTAGCCAGAAAGAGATAATTGGCTTGGATGAGGATGATGATGTTGGTACCAAGAAAAGGAAAAATAAACCAAAAAGGGGGCGTGAGTGGGAAATGACAAGGATTTTTCAACTTGGTTGGTTGTCAAAATACCCATTCATGGTACCAGTGGGGATTGGCAATGCAAACGATATTGAAAAGGAAACATTGGCCAAATGTAATATTTGTAGTTGGAAATGTGGAAGATCCAATACATTGCAGCTAAATATTGACACTATAGAAAAGCATATCGCTAAAGTTTATGAAAAACAAATCATAGACGGAAAGGAAGAATCAGTCGTATGATTGAAATCAAAGGATTAATGTCTTCATGTTAAGTATGTCGTGGATTATGAAGAGCATGAAAAAATAATGTCAAACATTGTTGCATGTAGAGGTACAATTGATGCCTAATTTGGAAAAGCAATGGAATCAAAAAATTTGTTAAAAACTATTCAGATGAGTGTTGTTTTTCATATTTGCTGATATTGGCATGGTGTGATGGTTTATAGGTGGCATTGTTGTTCTTGCCACCAAGGTTCAAACCCCATTGGGATGGTATCGTTGAATGGTTGTATCTGGTTCATAGCTTCGGTCAAAAGCGTTTACCCCTTAATTAAAAAAAGTGTTGTTTTACATATTTTGTGCAGAGGGCATCCTATGACAGACTACCCAGAATATTCTCGGGATTGGAAAAACTGTCTTGCTGTAGTGCAAAAGGAAGATTTAAAGGATGAAGTAAAATAGTCAAATTTTATTGCATTATCTTTAGATGAAGTTACTGCGATAGACAATACTTCTTGGGTTTGTATGCATTTGTATACTATACAACAAAATGTTTTCCAAGCTCATCTTCTCTGTGTTCATAAAATGAAGAACAGTTCAACAATGCAAAATATATTTGAACTAGTCAAAAAATCTTTGAATGAAATTGCAGGTATGGATGAGTTGATAATTGGGAAAAAATTTGTGTGTGTAGGAGCTGATGGAGCTACAGTGATGCAAGGTCAAAGGACTGGTGTTTGCACAAAGTTATAAACTACTCATGCACCGTACATGCTTGGCATTCACTACATAGCCCACATAATGAATTTAGCATTCAAAATTGTTAGCATGTTTCTTACAGTATCAAAAGTCAAAAATCTAGTCCGCGAGATCCACACATACTTCTATTGAAGTCTTAAATGTTTCACAAAATTTCAAATTTTTGCTGAGGGAATAACACCATGAAACAAGCTTCTCAAGGATGTTGATACCAGATGGATCTCCTTGCATGGACCAACACAATGAGTTCTTTTAGAATATCAATCTTTGATTGGAGTGATGTACGAGCATCGCAGAATAGTAGACAAAGCTCCTAACCTCTTACATAGGTTAAGCGATATAGAAACACTATTGAATTTAACTAGTCTTCTCCCCATGCTAGATGTGATGATTGATCTTGTGAAGAAAGCCTAAGATCGAACTATGTATATTAATGAATATGCCAATCTACGTAAACTTACATGCTTGGCCCTTGATAATCTATATCTAGATCTAACACAAGATGGCCCAAATTATTTCATGTGGCAAAAAATTACTGATTTGAATGATCCTGATAATTATTTATAGTTTAATGCAAGTGGGAAATTATGCATCTGTGTATGTGGATATGAGATACAAATATACAAATGTAAGACAACTAGGTGCTTTAGCAAAGAAGTAGCTATTAACCAAGAAGATTTTCAAGGCATTGCTAAACCTGTTGGTGATAATTTGAAGGAAATTGCAAAATATCTTTCCTAAGAGATTCGCGAAAGATTCCCTCAACATGAAATACTTGAAGCCATGAGTATTGTGTATCCTCAATTTTGGGAAAACTGAGATAACCCCACATTTTTTCATGCTCAAATAAAAATCTTGATCGAACAATTTTTGAAAACTAGAAGATACAATGAGCAAAAAATAGTAGGAATCTTAGATGAAGCTAAGCTTAGAAAAAAATGTGGGAGTTTTGCAACAGCTGTGAGGGACCAATATAAATCCATGGGCAAGGAAAAGGCCTTTGAACTGGGACCAATAAATAAGGTTTGGACAAGCTTAGGTCAGAGTGAAATATTGCATGGTTCAATATCATAATATTTCAAACTTGTTGATTTATGTAAAACAATGATATTGGGGTCAGTGGAAGATGAGAGAGTTTTAAGTACATTGGGGTTTTTGAAATCAAAGTTAAGAAACAAACTAGACAAGAATTTGGAAAATTGCTTGAGGATGAAAGGAACTACGTATAATGTCAAAAAATTTCCTTTTGAAAGGGCACTCACAATCTGGAGGTCCACATGTGAAAGAAGAGGAGCTGGGTTGTGCAACACTCCAATTCCAAAGGCTGGTATTGGTGGCACTGGTAGTGGCAATGGGACTCAGACAACTGACATTGACAAAAATGACACAATGAATGTTGAATTTGAGACACAAGCCGAAGAAAATGAAGAGCAGACTTGGAATCAAATTCAAGATGACTCTCTTACTTTATCTGATGATGAACATCAAATTGAGGAACCCTAGTCCATTTGGGAAATGGAAGAGATTCAAGAGAATTAGCAGCTTTTAGGTATTTATATTGCACTTCATGGATCCCAAGATTAGATTCCATTATTCCATACTCTAGTTGATGATATTTTATATTGTATTCAATGAAATTATGAAACATTGCACTTCATGATATTTTATTTTATATTGCACTTCATGAATCATATTCCAAAGTCAAATTGTAGTTGATGATATTTTATGTTGTATTCCATGAAATTGTGGTATTTTATATTTTATATTTTGCATTAGTACGTACATACCATGCTTTTGGAAATTCCTGAAAAGACAACTCAAGTTTAGTCTGTACATAGCATTCAATGAGATGTCAGATGATGGTGCCTTTGAAAGGAAAGATAAGTCCATAATGTTGCGTGGTCACTGAAACTTGGAACCTTAGAACCAAAGTCTAAAGATTCAAAGTTTTCCAAACCTCTGACCCACTGACTAGAAAGATGACCAAGAAAGACTTGCAACTCAAAAAAGTGAACCATCAACCATGTCGGGGAATAGGGGAGTTATGAAAATTTAGAGCTCCATGACAAGGTTATAAAAATATGAGGGCTAGCAACTAAGGTTAGCAAAAGCACCGAAACCGCTCTCTTCACCAAAACTTAGTAGCAATGAAACTAACCAAAAATCCATCATTCCAATTCCAGTAATAGATAATCCACGACATGAATTCATATAAATGTTTAGTGGATATTCTAATTAGTCATGGAGATTGAGTATTGATGTGTGAATTGTAATGCAATTTGACTAAGATTATGGATGCTTGGAATTAAAATCACCTTATAGTTCATATTTTAATTGTGTTAAAAGTAAAACTTGAGCATGTGCTTAATGATTCATCACTCAACTCAATGCTTATTAGATTACTAACATATTAACAATAGTATTAGTAGCATATACAACAATGAACATAATAACAAGTGTATCTAGAAGTTGAAACTACTACCAAATTTTTTCTCCAAATGAGATAATAAATAATACAGATAATTGAACATCAACACATTACTGAAGTTTTAATTTGAGCTTTTAAATTGATTATCACTATATCACATGAAGGAATAAATAGAGACATTGGCAATGCAATATCTTGCTCAAAGGAAACTCTGCACAGAGCTAGGTTGGAACTTGGAAACTCATATTATCAAAAGTTAAACCATTGCATCACCCTTTCTAGCAACTTCCACTCTTTAGGTGTTGGAATTGTCATTTGTTCTAATTGATGTTGTTTAACTTTAAGATTTGTTAACAATTCATGATTCAAATTGGAACTTGTCTTGGATTCTTCAGTCAATTTTTCATTTAGGGTTAGCAATGGTTTGATGGAATCCAAATAGGTCACCACATCTAGGTTCCGAGGAAACTGGTCTGAATCAATCTTCCTTCCATCCTCCATCTTCTTTCTGAAATCATTCCATCCAATGAATCACTCATTTGTGTCAAAGGCCTCTCGTAAACCAAGCTCTGTAAAGTTCCTTAACTTTTCATCCACCTTCTTCATTTTGTCTACAACCAAATGCAAATATTTCTCTGTTTCACACATTCTCAAACACTTTTCAATAACATATGACAATATCATTGATGTAGCAAGCCAATTAGTAATCCCTTTTGATTTCAAAACATTGTCACTAACTTTGTATACCATTTGTTGAATTTGATTTGCTGATTTCTCTAATGCCAACACATTTTTGTTCTCCATTAAATATTTGTTGAGCTTCTTATGATGTTGTTTGATAGCATCAATCAATTGAAACATGTCACACAAATGATCAATCCCCTACATTATTTCATCCCAGATGTTTTGTTTCATATGCCTCATTGTTTCTCTACAAAATGAAGATAACTTATTTTGACAAGACTTAATTTCATTTCTTGCTTCCATCAACTCTACCTCCAATATTTCATTTCTTTTTCTCTCCTTCTCCAATTTTTGTTCCCACTATGCATTTCCATTTGCAATGCTTAGTCGTAATTTTTTTGAAGTGGATTTTTCCTCATCATATTTCTTGTTGCTCTCATCTAGCCTTTGCTTTAATTCATTCATTGCAGTCTCGATCTCATTCTGCTTATCCTCTTTTTCCTTTTAATGTAGAGGCATATTTTTTAATTCTTTTTTCTAATTCATTGCTCTTGTTATTTGTTTCTTTCCTCTTTGCTTTCTAATTTGCTAGGTTTGCCTATAACTTTTCAATTTGAGTCTGCAACATTTTTTTCTATCTATCTTGCTTCAGCAATGATGTGTACACCAATTCATTAGTCTTCTTTGATGCATTAATTTTGTCAGTATTTCTAAGTCGAGAAAAATCCAATTAAAAATTGTTCACTCGGAATTCAGATGGAGCCATCTGATTTGCTGGTTTGTTTTGAACTGTGGGAACAAGAAATGTGGACTCCATGATTTCTTTACTTGTGTCAAATGTGGGTAATACCATGGTTTTTGTAGGATCTAAAGTTAGAGTAGACACACTCTCCATTAGTTGCTTCTTTTCTTTTTTATTCAATTCTGATTTCTTTTTAAAATCTTCAATGTAATCAAAACCCAGGGATGCAGGAACAATGGAATGCTTGAATGGTGAAGGAATAGGAGTACTTGCAGTTTCTAATGATGTCACAGCTAGACTAACTGGCATTGGGGGGGTGCCTAGAAATAACTCCTTTGTGGTGGATCCACTAGTAGTGTTACTTGGAGTTGGACCTGTCAAAATACTTTTCGTCTTCTGTATACCTTGATCGCCTGGTGCTTCTGTGGTATATTGTGTTGTCCACTTGTGTGTAATTTGATATTGTAGCACATTGATGAGCCTTAAATATGCTCATAGTTTGAAACTTTTGATACTCTTACTTTTATTATTAATAGTTGTTTAAACTTGTTGATTAAAGACTTTTTGGGTGGTATCCTCTAGCAATGAATTCCATATTCCTGCAGCTTGACAACTTCATTAATTACCTTTTTGACCACCCGCATAGCTGATGTATGCTTATAATTTTGGATAATGGAATAGGATTAACATGTGATTAATGAATAGATGATGTGTCGCTTGCGTGTATGCTTTCCTTTGCCTCTGTCATTTATTGCAGGATTGTTGGAGGGAGCTGAAGCTGATCAAGCACAAGAATCTCGACTCTATTGAAGAAGTCGTTCCAGTAATAACTCTTTGACCGAATCTTTGGGAAGAAGCTTTAACGATCCTTTGATCTAGGGAGTGTGTAATGCTATATTTTCTCTAGGTCGCATTGAGCAAATAGACTTTCATTTATGAATATCTGTTCCGTAGATTCAGAATGTATTTATGATCACAACTTCCTCTGTTAATTAGTTAGTTGTCTTTTTCATTTAAATAACTATTCCACCTGCGTGAGTGAATGAGGATGAAATAGTATGTGTTAGAATTAAGTTGAACAAGTAATAGAGTTTTGTGTTAAGTTTTATTTTCAAAACAGAGTAATCGATGTATCCTAGTTCTGAGTATGAATAAAATTCAATGAAGCTTTGAGTCAACTTCTTGTGTAATCTAGTTGATGCTTGCTAAGGGGGCCCACTTAGTAAGTATTCTGTAGCAAGTTCTTGTAGTTAACTGTTCATTTCATGTCGATTACTAGTTAGAATCTATTTTTGTAGATTTCAATGTAAACTCAGCTTTGTATTGTTCCTGCAACATTAGTAATCCATCACTGTGTCTGTTCCTGCAGCATAAAGCCAGTTCACAGTTTGTCCTTTAATAATAGCTGTTATGATTTATGTTTTAGCTGAGTTATGTTTGAGTTAAAAAGCTTTATGTTACATTACTTTTAAGCATTTGCTTTCTATAGATGGTGACTAGAAACTAGTTCTTAGTGTACATACCCTGCTGCTCCATTTCAAGTATACGTTCCCTGGTTTGATAAAGTAATTGAATGACCATGAGGAGATGTTAGTCGCCTGTTGGAATGTCCAATTCCCAGGTTTAGTTATGTTGTGACTTTTATATCCTTTTATGGGCGTAACCACACATGTTGACCACTACTAGTACTACTACCCATACCATCGCCAGCAGAGGCAATGCCTGTTGCACTAAGCCCTCCACCATGGGCATGTCCTAGTTGTGATTGTGTCTGACCATGAGGATGAGGATTTGAACTTGAAGCTCTAACAAATTGAGCTATATACCCTAGGTCTACTTTTTCACCTCCAAACCCAAGGCCAGATTTATCAACTAGTTTTCTATGCTCTACATCTATTACCATCCAAGGGCCTTATCTTTGGGACCCCAAAGGACAGACTTCATAACCCATTTTTTTAGCTATGGCTACTCGTATAGTAAATGCTTCTTTTGTGGCCTCACTTAAACCAAGTTTGAAATTGACATGGCTTTCTTCTTGCCTATCATCATCACTTTCCTCATCTTCTTGTTCATTTGGAGGCTCTATATTCCATAATTCTCTAAACTCAAGATCCTCTTTGTTATCTCCATACTCTGCAAGAGCTATTGGATCACCTAGGTCCTTCCTCATAGACCAAAAGGTAGTAATTTTTTATTGTGACCAATTTTTTTCTATAACTTCCTTCTTTAGAGAATCTGGCATTTTTACTCTACTAGATGGTTTATGACTTTTTTCATAAATTTTTTTTTACCTCCTTATTGTCTTTCGATGCAATGCCATAATTTCTACTAACAATTGTTCAAAAGAAATACCATTCTCAGCAAAACTTTTCTCCATTGCTCCTTTGACCTGATCACAAGAATCCTTGTTTCTCAAGTTTTCAAGCAAGGGTTTACTTTGATGTTGAATTCTACTTCCAACATTCTTATTGAGCACAATCATTGATTTAATGGTGTCACATGGATGATACTTCTAGTGACAAATAGCATCAAAATCAAAAAAATTCAAAATATCATGTGCTACACTAAATTATTTTCTCTCAAATGTCATCCCTCCACATGAAAAAGTTAAAGAAGGAAATAATGTCTTCTTCCCCTGACTAGTAAAGTGTCTTTCATCAGTACTCTGCATCTACCTTACATATTCCAAAGAAAAAACCCTTTTTGTCATATGTATTGGAATTATGTATGGTTGCACTTCATATCCATAAAATCTTAGCATAATATATTCTTTCAATAAGTACCAATGAGCCAATTGTATTTCTTTTCCTAGTTGAATGTAATTTCTACATGACATAGGAAATCTATGCATTGGAGTATTTGTAATTGCTTGATGCAATGGAGCAAGAAATTAGTCTACAAAATGACTGTAGTTCCTTTGAGAATCATGCAACCTTATAACAGTGGTCCATTCATATACTGGAGCCATTTTAAAATGCTCATGATTACTATTACCATAGGGAAGAATCTGAAGCTTGTTGGTTTGAAACATTCCTCTGAATTTGAATAGAAAAAGATAAGAACAAGTAGGTTGTGAACCTAAATGTCTTGGTGGAACCACCTCTAATCATTAAAAAAAGGTTTATGCATGGATTCTACAACGTGCTCAATAAAATTATATTTGGCATGTGGAACACCATAATGGATATTATACACCATTTCAAGGAGGAATGCGCCCACTTCCAAATTGCTATCTAGTCCAAGGAAAAATGCTAGCATGGAAATAGTATCTTGAACCCATGGTTTAAAAATATCCAAATCATAAGGAGGCTTATGATCACCTTTCAATTTGTTTCTATCTTCAACTATTCTATTTAAGAAATATTTTTTCTCCATTTCATCCATTCCTTCATAATCAATAGCAAGAACCAGTTGAGTAATTTATGATATAAATAATAAACATAAAACATGTGTTTTTAAATTTGCTTTAAATTTTCTTTAAAACATGTGTTTTAAATTTTCTTTAAATTTTAATGCGCTAGGATTGACATCAAGGCCAAGGGCCCAGAAACTTAACATTTCAAAGGCCTTAATCAAATGAATTACAATGTCACATTAATAGCACATTGCACAACCATTAATAGCACTTAACTTGCAAAGGAATTAATAAAATGAATTACAGTGTCAGATTAATAGCACAACCATTTATTTTATTACAACTGCATTACAATGTCACATTATTATATCTACTACAAATACAAATGTAAGTGCAAGTGCCAAGCTTCTACTAGACCGCTAGTGAAAAGTTGAAAACATAAATGTCATACATGTATCTCTGAAAATAAATGGAACTTGCTAGGTCAACCATGAGCTCTAAAAATAAACACATGGGACTTGTTGAGTCAGCCATACCCTCGTCGCTCTGAAAATAAATGAATGGAGAAAGGGGGCCAAATAAAACTAGGGAAATGGGAGCCATGAAGATACAAAATGTTCTTATCCCATTTGAGAACCAGAGTCATGCAAATGATTAGGGGTAGTAAAACTACTCCCACCTTCTACTTGTAGCCTCCATGCATGGGGATAGCACTTATGTCCATTAGATCTCCTCATCCTGGTTCAAAACCTTACTAAGAAGTCAGGTGAACCAAATCAACTTCTTTCCAATTCCATTCATTCTGAACTTGAAGGAGGGTTAATCCACAATAGTGGTTTAAAAAGTTTTTGAGGAAGGAAATTTGATTTTTTTGTGTTTCCACAATGTCAAGGGGTTTAGCTGAACTCTCTGGTTCGCCCGAACCAGCTTTGGTGTTCAATCGAACACAAGGGTTTGGTCGAACCACATGTTCGACCAAACCACCAACCATATGAATAAAATATTAATATGTTATGGGGTTCGGTCGAATGGGTGTTCAACCGAACCCCTTGAAATAGGGCATAAAAAATAAAAGAAATTGTCACTGTTGCATTATACATTTTCTCTATTTTTTGTATGCGACGAATGACAAACCCAAATGTGAACAATGAACTGAACAACAAACAAAACTCCCAGGGGAAAAACGTGCACTAGCTCAAGCCACAGTTCATCAACTTGACCTCCATAGCTCAGCAGGTTGGTTAACTTCGAATTTCGTAGATATCAAACTGCATTTGTTTGAGAAATTTTTAAACCCTAAATGTGAAATGTGAAATGTTTCAAATTTGTAGATTTCAAACTGCATTTCTTTATTGAAATTGAATTTTCATGAAAGTTTCTAAAGCCTTTTCAAAAAACACTATTTCTATCATGCTTTGATGAATGTTCATACCCTATTCCAAAGCTCCAATTTTGACATGGGCAATGTTGAATACATGGCTTTGTAGTTGCTTGAAAGATTTTACAAACCCATTTATAAACTCTGTCAAAAAATTAACATGCCTTGTCCATGCTTCCATGTTTTACGTACATTTCTATGAGGTCACCTCCAATTGCATTTTCTTTAATGTTTCTAAAGCCTTACCTAAACATTAATAGATTGATTTGAGGCATTATATCATGCAGTTCATGGTAATTTTTTTTGGTTATATTTGTTACTAAAATTATTGTTGATAACCATATACAGGGACTAAATTTCAATCGGGAAAAGTTGATGCACTGCGCTTTCACAGGTGGGTACAATTGGCTAAAACATGGATTCGGCCATGCTCAAATATTTTTAATATTAAACATTTTATAATTTTTAAATAGAGGTTTATTTAGAGGTTAATAGTAATTTTTATTTGTTTTATTGATTGTTGGTATGAATATAAATTAAAATTGTCTAAATAATTGATTTTTCAAATATTATTATGTACATTTTAAAAGGTGGGAAAAAATAATAGTTTAGGTTTTGCATCAATCTATTTTAATATTTTCACGCTTGTAAATTTCTTATTTTTGATGTTGTAAGAAAATACTACATACAATTGATTTTAAATTTTATTAAATGCTTTAGATTAGAATATTTTAACTTTTTTTCCATCTATATCAACCTCTCGAAAACCAAAGGTTTAACTTTTCTCTATCTACACTCACGTCCATAAAGTCATTTTAATCCTTTGTGTACGGAGTTTTTCCATCTTTACACTCACGTCTAGAAAGTCAGCTTTAATCCCATTCTTTTGTGTATGAAGAAACAGTTACTCAATTTTAAATTTTTTGTACGGATCTTTTCAATCTCTACACTCACCTCCAAAAAGTCCATTTTAATCCAAATCTTTTGTGCATGGAGAAACAGTTATGCAAATAATTGTTAGATTAGAATATTTTAACCTTTTTTCCATCTATACTCACCTATGAAAAACTGAATATTTAAATTCTTTCTATCTACACTCATGTCCACAAAGACTATTTTAGTCCTTTGTGTACGAAATTTTTCCATCTCTAAACTCATGTCCAAAAATTCCATTTTAGTCCTTTGTGTACGGAATTTTTCATCTCTACACTCATGTCCAAAGAGTCCATTTTTGTCCTTTGTGTACGGAGTTTTTCCATCTCTACACTCATGTCAAAAAAGTGATTTTAATCCTAATCTTTTTTGTATGGAGAAACAATTACTCCAATAATTGTTATTTTTTTATTAGCATATTTTAACTGTCTTTTCATCTACACTCACCTCCAGAAACCCAATTCTATTCTTGTGTACCGAGAAACAATTACTCATATAATTGTTAGTTTGTTCATTAGAACATTTTATTATTTTTTAATGATTGTTATGTGAATTTAGAATTAAGTCTACTTTGATTCATAAAATTGCTTATATGTTTGTCATGTAGACAAATATTTAATTATTTGATTATTGTTGTAGCTGAAACTCCTACTTTTAAATATAAAGAACATAATATTTGTATTAAAAAAAATTGTTTAACTTTTTATCATTTTAATGATTTTATAAAGGTTTTAATATCAAAATAAATGACATTAAAATAACAGCACCCGCTCTACCCATCAACCTAGCTCTATATATGCATGCGCTTTCACAGGCAGCTACAATTGGCATTTGTTGGATGTTAGAAATAGTTAAAGGGTAAAATACGTATTCGGCCACAACATGGTTACCTACCTCAATGGGTTTTTGTAGATGAGCGATGGGTGGAAAAATTTCACCCATTTTATCGGCAGAAGGAAAATATGAATGGGGATGATTACGGACCAGCACACAAGAGGAACGATACCCCTGAATTGATGGTTCCAATGGATGTCTTGGGAGTGGTTTGAAAAGGACATGATCCACTTGATTCGCCCTAGAAGTATAACCAAAATCAGAATTACCCATCTTCATCTCCTTGGAAAAAATAAAATAGCAAGTGTAAGGGCTGGGAGGAGTGGTTGACTCACAAAAGACTGGCCAAAAATTGCAAGGAAAGGAAAGCGAGGAATGCAAAGTGGGAAGAAGAGAGTTGGACTGCGGTGGAGGAATGCATCCCTAATCATAGTACTATTGAAGATATATTGGAAATCGATGTCATGGAGGGAATCAAATCAGATTCAACTATTCTTGGAGAGTATGCATTTATTTGTTGCTTCATCAAAATTATTCCTGATAGAGCTTCGATAAAGGGTTGGATTAAGGAGCAATGGAAAATGAAAGTCCATATAAGGTTTTTGTGAAAAGGTTTCTTTTTGGTAGCTTTTGCAAATGAAAACCCAAAGATATGGCTCACAGAAGGTGACATGTGGTTCATGAATGATTATCCCTTATAGATGCAGCCATGGAGTCAAAACTTTGACCTAATAAAAATGAGGCCATATGACCAGCCCGTCTGGATAAGACTATACAATCTCTTGATGGAGTACTGGACTAAAGAATGTTTCGTAAAAATTGGCCACTCTATGGGCTCCCTAATGGAAATTGACATGAGTATCTTGGATGGTGACATACAAATACACTAGAATGAAAGTTGTGGCAATTGATACCATACCTAAGAAAATCTGTCTTCGGGTAGATGGGGTTTGCCAGTTTCAAGAGATTGAAGTAGAAGACACAAAATGGTTCTGCCTCATTTGCGGTGCCTGAGATCATAAGGAGGTAGAGTGTGCTAGAGAAATGAAGAGGGTTTTGAGGAAGTCACAATAGGAGGATCTTCCCCTATTGTGCACAGGCCCACTCTTGATGCCTCTGAAGAGGAGAAAAATCAACTAAGTGATGTCCCAAAGGGTGGGATGGAGCATGTTGAAATCCGTCTAAGGTATCGAAAGACGAGAAGCAATCAGATGATTTGCAGCTGAAGACCCCTCTTCAGGGGAAGAGTCATGATCGGGAGCAAATTGAGGTTGTCGAGGTTGCTTCTCTGGCAAGTGATGAGTTAGACTCAAACATTGACTTGAATGATACGCTGAACATTATTGAGGATACATGCATATCTCAATCAGTTGCAAAGCATTTGGGTGTGGGAAAAATTGGCACATCTGGGAATACCAATAGAAGGAAATCCTTCAAACAATTGAGGAAAGAGGAGGTTGTTGCAAAGAAATTCCCCAACATCACTAAATTTCTAAGTACCAAGGGAAGAATCCCCTCCCTTGGGAAACAATGAAGATAACAACATGGAATGTTAGGGGACTAATGACCCCTGACAAGCAACACCTAGTTAGGCATCAACTACAAAAAAGCACAGACAACATCATATTGCTACAAGAAACTAAGCTCACTAGAGAGGAAGGGAAGAAGTTTTTGAAGTATTTTTGGCTCTAGAATGGCTTTTTACATGACTAATTAGGTAAGGCAGGAGGATTAGGACTAATGTGGAAAGAAGCTACGATCTCAGTGGATGTTATTGGCTCATTGGAAAAGTGGTTGGCAGCTAAGATTTATGATCTTGGTGTGCAATTGCCAATTTTTTATTATGAAAATTTATGGCTGGATGAAAACTGAGGAGAAGGTGCCCCTTCCTCAAGGAAAAAATGATCATTGGTGGTTATTTTAATGCTATTCTGGACCTGATTGAGAAGAGTGGTGAGATTCGAAGTGTATCTCAGGGCACCATTTCCTTCAAGAATTTCGTGGTAGAAGCTAGATTAGTTGACTATCCCATAGGAAATGGGGTATTCAATTGGACCAACAAGCAAAAGGAATTCACTGTGATTGCCAAGAGACTGAACATATTTTTGGTCTCTTTAGGTTGGAGCGACGATGGCATGCAGGTCCAAGCTAGCATTCTACCTATGTCAATTTCTGATCACTTCCCAATAGAATTAGCAATATTTGGATGAACAAAATTGTTAAAAATGAGTTTCAAATTCTAGAATATGTGGTGGTGGGATAGGAGCCTTGTTGGCCTTCTAGAAATCAGGTGGAAGGAAGCTTGGGTTGGTGGAGCGATTAGTTTTAAAGTAGTCAAGAAGCTTCAGTTAATAAAGGAAACGTTGAAGGTATGTAGCAAGGATAAGTTTGAAAATATTTTTGTGGAAAAAGGCAAGGTGGAAATAGAGTTGGAAGCACTCAATCAGAAAGTAATCAAAGATGGCATGAGGAATGATGAATTCTAAAAAGAGAAAGAATTGAATGCAATGTTGGCCGAACTCTTGAGGAGAGGAAACTTATTGGAGGGACAAGTCAAGGGAGGTGTGGCATAGTGAGGGTGACTTAAACTCAAAGTTCTTTCATGCTTCGGTGTTGGCTAGGAGGGTTGTGAACAAGATAGAAGAAATACAAACTATGAATAGCTCCACCACTCACGCCCTAATGGTTGTGGGTTTGGTTGTAGCTGAATTATATAAACATCTTCTCGGTGACCAAAGGATGCAAGAGAAAGGTGGTAGTATCCTGGATTTGATAAGAAAATGGGTTAGCGATGTCGATAATATTATGCTCTATGGAATGGTAACTAAAAAAGAAGTAAAGACCGCTTTATTTCAGCTACACCTAGATAACATGCCAAGGCCTGATGAGTTCAACACAAAATTCTTCCAGTTGCGTTGGAGCTTTGTGGGGGGTCACCTCTAGAATCTAGTGGAATATTTTTGCAAGACTAAGAGGTTTGTGAAGGATTTGAACAATTCGGTGATTTCCTTGGTCCCTAAAAACCAAATTGCAATTCATTTAGTGACTATAGGCCCATTTTTCTCTGCAATATGGTATATAAGGTCATAGCTAAAATACTTGCCAACAAACTCAAATTGGTGTTGGGGAAAATAGTATCTAGAGAGCAGAATGGATTCATCCCTAGTGAGGAAATCACTGACTCCATCTTGCTTCTTTTAGAGGTGGTACATAAACTCAAGACAAATAGGAAGGTGGGGATATTGATCAATTTGGATGTATGCAAGGCATACAATAAAGTTTCATGGGGCTTCCGAATGAAAGTAGTGGGGAGGTTGGGATTCAATACCCACTGGTGCGAACTCATATACTATTACATCTCCTCTATGCATTTTTTAGTTTCAGTAAACGAGACACTGCATGGCTTCTTTTAGGCCACCAATGGACCAAGTAGGGTGACCCCATATCACCATTCCTATTCGTAATTATAGCTGAATCCTTAAACTGCGCAATCAAAAATAGTTGCCAACGGTTGGAATGGAAGGGGGTGCGGGTGGCTCCAAATATGAAACCAGTCACCCATACACAATTTGCTAATTACACTACCCTTTTAGGTGAGGCAAGTATAAGGGAGGCTAGATCAATCAAAAGGGTACTAGATGATTACAAAAAACAATCGGGCTAGAAAATGAACAAGGAGAAATCATGTATATATAATTTCAATACAAGGCTATCACTACAATTGTCTATTACTGGGATACTGGGCTTTCAAGGGGGGCAATTGCTAGGAAAATTCTTAGGGGTGAATATTTTTGATGGAACGTGCAAAGAAAAGCATTGGGATGAAGTGGTTGGAAAATGAAAAAATAAGGCAATGGTGTGGAAGAATAGCTGGCTCACTTTGGCTGGAAGAATAACAATGAATAAGGTGGTTTTTTTCACAATCCCAATATATATTATGTCATGTTTTGAAGTTCTCGTGAAGTTTGAGGAAGACATGGAAATATTTTTGAAGAAGTTCCTATGGGAAGCCTCCAAGAATGAAAAGAGAATACCGCTCATAGGTTGGGATACAACATATAAAGCAAAAGGGGATGGCGGGCCTGGTTTGCAAAAGATTAGGTTCCAAAATATTGCCCTCAGAGCCAAATTGATATGGAAGATGTACAAGTTTTAGAAAAAGCAGCGGTTTTAGATACTACAAAACAAGTATCTGGATAATGGGGAGCCTTCTATAATTTTAACAATTGCCATAAAATTTTGGAAGAGATGTTTGAGCTGGATTAGTATTATGATAGGCTACAGAAGGTTCACGGAACCAAGGCGGTGGAGTAGGTTTGTAAAGATTAAGGTCTGATTGGCGGTCAATACAAATGGAAAGAAGTGGATTTTATGTCGTTACCATAAGAAGTTAAAGAGGTTGTGGCACGGGAAATTTCTAACAGGTCAATTAATTTGCACAATCAGGAAGACACAATTATTTGGTGTGGGGATCTGGGGAATACTCGACCAAACTTGGATATCGTATAAAAATTTCACTTAGTGAAAAGAAGTCATGGATGGCTACTCTCTGTTGGAAAAGGGAAGTGTTGCTAAAGGATGGTGCTTTCCCTTGGGTCGACCTTCACCAGCGGTGTCTTACATGACAAAGATTAAAAAGAATTGGGATTACAGGCCTGTCACAATGCGCATTATGTGAACATGAGGAGGAAAGTGTGGATCATCTATTTCTCAATTGTCCCATGGCTGCCTCATGTTGGGATTGGCTACTGGTGGCCTTTTGACTCTAGGGACCGCCACAGGTGAAGCTTTGGGAGTTTATGAATATCTGGCTGATTGCAAATAAGAGTGGATATTGGCATGGAATCTAGATATTGGCACCATCATTGGTCGTATGGCATTTTTGGAAAGAGAGGAATACATGCATCTTCAAAGATGAATTTCTTAGCAGCAATCTTCTTATAGCAAAGATTCAGGGTACCATCATTGAGACAACAAACAATAGAAATATTTTTGGTGCCAAGGGTAGGTTCACAAGATGGGACGAGGAAATCTAGAAGGTGTGGCCTAATCTCAAAACACCTAAGGCCTCAGCCCCAGGATTGGGTAAGGTTGATAGGAAGGTAGTGCATTGGCTGCAACCGGTGAGATTAACATATTAACAATAGTATTAGTAGCATATACAACAATGAACATAATAACAAGTTTATCTAGAAGTTGAAACCACTACCAAAATTTTTCTCCAAATGATATAATAAATAATACAGATAATTGAACATCAACACTTTACTGAAGTTTGAATTTGAGCTTTTAAATTGATTATCACTATATCACATGAAGGAATAAATAAAGACATTGGCAATGCAATATCTGGCTCAAAGAAAACTCTGCACAAAGCTAAGTTGGAACTTGGAAACTCATATTATCAAAATTTAAACCATTGCATCACCCTTTCAAGCAACTTCCACTCTTCAGGTGTTGGAATTGTCATTTGTTCTAATTGATGTTGTTTAACTTTAAGAATTGTTAACAATTCATGATTCAAATTGGAACCTGTCTTGGATTCTTCAGTCAATTTTTCATTTAGGGTTAGCAATGGTTTGATGGAATCCAAATAGGTCACCACATCTAGGTTCTAAGGAAACTGTTCCAAATCAATCTTCCTTGCATCCTCCATCTTTTTTCTAATATCATTCTATAGACACGTCAAATTAGCATTATGCATATGCATCCGCTTATTCATAAATCAAATTCACATTGATCCATTTAGTAGGAAAATCAAGTTCATCATCCATTTGAATTAAATAAATTAACTTTATTTGATTTAAGCCTACCATTACCTCATTTAAATACATCAAATCCTAACATTTCATTAATCCACCTTTATCTTGCATCACCCCTTTTGATTTAAATAAATCAAATGTTTGAGTCAAATTGGTCAAACATCTTAAGCATCATTAAGCTAACCTAACAATGATCAAATACTAATCCTAACCACTTGCATTCTCTAGATTTAGCCACTTGCACAAATAAATCAATTTATTGATTTATTAAAACTCTCATTTTCACTCAACATGGCCCTCAAATTTGAAAATCATGACAAGTTGATTTGTCCCTCCAACATAGCATTTATTGTTCTTTTTCTTGTCCCCCTCTCAAAATTTATTGCCAAATTTGAATTCAAATTCTCCCTCTCATGGGAACAGTTCCCAAATCTTGCACATGCATCAACCACTCACCACAAGTGACAAGTGTCTTCCTCTCATTTGTCCAATCTTAGTCCCACATCCTCCATGTTGGGCACTCTTAGAATTTGAAAATATTTAAATAGAGGCTTCATCCTCAAGCAAATCCTCCACAATTTCATCTACAACTTTTAGGCAAAGTTACTCTCTTGGTTTGAGAACTAATCTTTTTCACAAACTCCACAAATCATCTCCACAATCACTCATGCAAGGTCACTCTCTTCATTTGAGAAATGATCTTGTCCATAATTATCATTAGCTTATCTAAAGGGGTTGGGAAAGGGCTATTTTCCATATTAAAATATCACCAATCCCCCCATAAGATCAAGTGTTTGTCTTTTTTTAGAATAGGGATAGTTAATTGTGTTTGTATTTGATTATATCATCTTTTTCCTTGTTTTCTAACAATGCAGATGGATTTTATGGGGAACTCTTATTTTATACTTGCATTTTGATATAACACTTTGAATGTTTGCTTTGATAATGTAAGTTGGAAATGGGGTTCACATACTGGCGCTAGAGGGAGGGCTGAAAAATTTGTTGATTGATTGTCTTGTGAAGTTTATTTTAAACCACTAACTGTAGGATTATTATCACATTTATTATTATCTGCAGGTTGGTTTACATTGGCTTAAACTCTCTTTGACCTGTTCAGGTCGATATCTTTCTATCTGCTCATTCTTTGTAATATGACTTTGTTTGGTTTACATTGGCGTGAATGGCTTATCTGAAGCCATTACTTTATTCTGATCTTTGGAATTAGACTTTAGAAGAGTTTAAGAAAGATATGCAGACAGCTAATTAGCAGAGCTAGACATTCAAATTAAGTGTTTATAAGCTATCTGCGCTAGTTAGTGTGAACGTTGCATTCTTAGGCTCATTTTGTGTAAGTAGTCTTTGCCTTATTTTGCATTATTTCATTGAAATACACAGATAATTTATCATTCATGAGTGGCTAAAACTCAAGTGAAGCTATGGTGATGGTAAGTGTTAACCCGCCTATCCATCTTTTATGAAATACCTGTGATGTCGTTCTATCAAACAACTATCTTACCTTATATATGCTTCCGCATTTTACATACATTGGTTGTGTTTCCACATTTTTTATGACTAGAGAATTTTATGAAAGGATGCCAGATCACTTTAAAGCAAAAACCTACTCTTTGAATTAGCAATCTCTGCATATTACCCTAGGGAACTTCCTCTTGCATCAAATAATTTACTCCTAATTCATCTCATCCCAAGCTTGATTTGAACAAAAATTGGCCTTTACACTGCTTCAGCTCCATCAAATTCAAATCCCGTATGAGGTCAGGCTCTTCATATGACCATGTTCTCCAGCCACATATCCTAAGCCTTAGAAACAACTGGTTGCACATCACTGTTAGATTTACCTGATTTTCACTGACTCCACAGCTTCTGGCATTAAATGGTCTTCATTGGATGCCGCCCAAAGCAAAATATGGTTCATTGAATGCGGTGATAACGTCCTCCAAGCTCTCGCTTTCTCACATCAAATGGACAACAGTGTTCTTCCTTACAAATCTACTGCGCGCCTCACATTAGGGTAACGTGTGTAAATATAAGAAGCAATCAATTACAGACGCGTATGGTCATAAAGTCGATGGTGAACCATACTGGCCATTTATTCGAAGTAATGTGTTTTGTTGTTTATCATCTATTATGGCCATTGTATTGACAACTAACATGGTAAGTCGATGGTGAACCATACTGGCCATTTATTCGAAGTAATGTGTTTTGTTGTTTATCATCTATTATGGCCATTGTATTGACAACTAACATGGTGGTAAAGTTTTTTAAAGGAAAACCTCTTATCTAGACTTGACACTCACATTGATGGTAAACGCAGGCAGTTGATGCATACACTAGTGCAAGCCAAAAGAAAATCGAATATTTATCAGCTGCTTACCCACTCCAATGGTATGAATTAGCAATCTGGGCTGCGGTTATCCTCTGCGTGAACTGCTTGTCAAATGATGGAGTTGATAGATTTGTAGGGATCAATTCACGTCCGCATAGTTCAGCTGCTCTCTCTTTGAGATTTATACTCCTTTAGCAGACCTAGATGTGCAGGGATAGTTATAATATGGGGTAGTCTACACATTTTGATGAGTTCTTTTGTGCCTGTCCACCTTAATGTGGTGTTTGAAATGTAGGGATCCCTCTGATGTATACCCCACCCACCTCTTCCTTTAAATTCCTTTTACATCCTTCATGAGTAGCCAAACCATAAGCCATAATTACTTTTCTTGCCTTCACTTTCCTGTTTCGGTCTTGTCTTGCTTGTCCCAATAGCTATCCTGTACGGCAATGACTGTGAATGGACTTATTATGTCTACTAAGAAGTCAAGAGAAATGAATGGAGAATGCTTAGAAACTTGATTGGCGTATGATTAGAAAGGCAAATATCATAGATGGCAAAATTCGGTACATTTTGTTTTAAAAAAAAATTATTCAATGGGATTCAAAAACTAATAATATCTTGATTTACAGATTTAGAGTCTAAGTCAATGAAGAAGTATACTAGATTCTGATAGGATGTCGTGTGATGCAGACAGGTTCGGCGCATGGTTATGTGCAGGTCGAAGGTGTCAAACAAGAGGAGAGCTTGTTTAACCTATTGTCTAAGGTGTGATACCATAACATTATTAACCATTTTGCAGAAAAACTCATACCTATTTTGCAATCACTGCAGACCATGAGACCGCATTCTATTGGGGCATTTTGTTAAAATCCTTTGCTTGATATAACACTATTGAATGCTTTTTGTCTTTCTTTCTCTAAGCATTGCCTACAAGACAGTAGTTGTGGTTTTTATTTACTCAAGTGTTTGAATGGAGCTCTCATTTGTCTAAATTTGTGTGTCATGTCATTTTAGACTTGATAACCACGGCTGAGAGAAAAACAAAAAGAAGTTAAAGACTTTTCAAGAAATTTTAATGGCTGATAAATCTGTTTCATGATTTGACATTTTCCTTTATGATAGTGCCACTTTACACACGTGATGCCTTTATGATAGCTCCATTTTCTCTTAGGTATTTTGATAGGAATGAGTGAATGAGTGTGTTGGAGTTTTTACTCATAGTCCTATCTACATTTACTATCACTGCCAAGATGAAAAGATTTGGGATATATCATAATTGACAAAGGGGTAGTTGTCCATTTAATAAAGATTTGACATACTGCATCCCGTTTGACTTCTTAACCATTTCTAGAATGTGCAGGCCATCGGTGGTAGTGGCAGTACATGTCATTAGTTCTTTTTAAATGCTTGAATCATAGGGCTTTACATCATTAGCAGAGAAGACTCAAAAATCTTCAGTTTCAGATTTGTGGGGAGCAACTTGATTGTCTAAAACTCTTTTAGATTTAAACAAAAAGGGATTTTCATTTGGTTATCATTATTTGCTTATTGTTATAAGTGGTTTTGTAATATGGTGGTATAAAGTTCTAACATATGGATTTTTTTTCTTTTATTATTATCTTGCAAAATTGAAAAGAATCTTATTTCTAATGGCTTTGTAATTTTTGCAGGATTATATCAATAAACAAAGATGGTCTCTCTTTCACATGGAGATGAAGCAAAAGAAAGTAAATTTGAGTTGAACATTGAATTTAAACTTGAGAAAGCATTTTTTAATGCTTAATAACTTGAAACATCCATTTCTTGATCTCGTTTTCTATTTTGAGACAACTCACTTTCAATTTGGGGTTTAAAATCAATCATTATTTTGGATTTTTTTTTCAAAATTGGATTAAAACTGAGTATTAGAAACTCACTAAGCTTTTCAATTTTTTCTAAAATTGAACAAGCAACCTCACATTTGACATTGGTGTTTTAAAATGAATTAAATCATTGCTTTGAAGGATAAAATGAATGCGTGCTTTTATTGTTTTGTAATCATTTACACAAAGTAATATCATCAAAAGACGTATGCACTTCTCTCGCACCTCATGGTGATCTTGAGAATCAAAAGGCTTTTGGTGACATTAAGTTGCGTAAATAATTGCCCATAGACACTTTGATTTGGGTTTAAAATTTAACATCTTGTGCGAGTGTGAGTAGGGCATCATTGCATATATTCTCTTTCTTTGAGTCGTCAAACATTGATCGAGTTACAGATTTTGTCTTTCCTTTCTTTTGTTTATCCTAGAGGGCCTGCCTTGGGGAAAAAGTACTCACCCAAGGGAATTACTCAACCGGTAACACTCTAAAGCCAAGAGTATTTCTAGCTGGGATATAAATGTGGATATTGGATGAAACGCCAATATCACACGGTTGACTCCGACAAGATGGATCTGAAAGGGGACTCTTTCCATGTTGGGTCAACTCCTACAAACAGAATGTTTGAACTAGAACCCTTGTTTGTAATGTCCTATTAATCCATTGAGCGAGTTTATCGAAGTGGTGCATTGGAACTTAGATTCCAAGAAGTTACTTGCCATGTCTAATCTTGGTTGAAATATAGAGGTTAAGACTTCATTCTTAACATACCTATATATTTCTTCCTTGGTTGCATGTAAAATCATCTCTTCTACAAAGGGCATGAGGCAAGCCCACTAATAAAAATGTACCAATTGAGCTAGGAATGTTACATTGTTCGAAAACATAGTGCTTTTATCGAAAACATTGGAAAACCAACATTCAACGAATCATGGAAATTGCAAACCCTTTAAGAGAGGCAAATATCCTTGAAAAAGTTCACATGTTATTGCTTGCCCTTGGGATTTGTGTCCTTAGAGGAATCTAAACATTTGGATTTCATCTCAATTTTCTTCTACTAAAGTCAACTTTAGGTAACTCTTGCCTCAAATTTCCTTGGATTCTGCATAATACACCTTGCGGGATAAGGGGAAAGTTGAGACATTAGACATCTAGATTCTAAATCTAATCAAGAGTGTGTTTGTGGTAAAAAGAATCCATTAAGAAAAGATTGAACCAATTGGACCCCACACATGTGTTTGACATCTTTTGGTCATATGGTTTTCATGTTGGTCTTTTGATTTTGAATTACTCTTAGAGAAAAGGCATGTTCTTCACTATCTTGGCCTAGTAAACAAGCCCTTCCTAGGTTCATTTAGGAGCAACTCAAACACTTCATCCATCCAAACATTATCATCCCATCCCACCAAACAACTTTAGAGGTTTAAAAAACATCATTCTAGACATGGGTAAATCATCACAATCAAAATCACCTTGTTTAGTTAGGTGTATGGGAATGCATCCTTTCTCATACATTTAATTGAATTAGAAATCCTTTGAACAATTTTATCCTAAAGATCGCATCCAACATCTTAGGGTTTACAAGTTCATCATCCAATCAAACAATCAAAATCAAACCCTAAGTCTAGCATTGATCCAAAGTTCCTAAATATTCGACACTCATATCATCCACCCTTTTTCATCCTTCATCTCGTCATTGGTCCTAAGAACCTTAGAGGTCACTTTTGCAACAAGGTCAAAACACAAGGAGAACATGGAATACAAACTTGATCCAAACATCATGAGTAATCCAAATCTATTCAACACTCAAAGCTTTACAATGCCTATTGATTATCAAAATTCACACCTATACAATCCATACATGGGATCATTGCCTTCGATAAACATCAATGGTACAACAAGTGTGAGTATTCCCAAATCAAATATTGGAACACATTTCCTAATGGTAAATCTAAATCCAAACCTACAAGTCTATCAACCAAACAATCAAAGCATGAGCCTTCAAACGAACAATGTCATCCCACCAAATCCCTACAAGCCAAATGAGAATGTACCAAGCACAAGTTTTCAAAACATGAATCCAACAAAATTTGTGATGGATACATTTGCAAATCATATGAATATTCCAAACATGAACAATGGTCAATTTCAACCTATCATGCCAAATTTGAGTGTCATCCCAAATCAGAACATTGTCCAAAATCAAACACAAGTACACACTCCAAATCTGCTTAAACACAAGCCAAATCAACTATATCAAGGGAATCAAGATTGAAATCAAGAAAAAAATTGGCTTGATCAAATTGCTACACTTACCAAAATAGTTGAGTCATTGCGCCAAGGGAAATCTCCACCACCATTACCTATATCATTCCTTGGTTTAGGGCTTCCCCCTTTACCTAGCACCAATCATTCCATCCAAATCAATCTACCTAACACCAATCAAGCCATCACATCAAATCCTTTAAGTATACCATCAACATCAGGCCAACATATGGTATTCAATCAAGCAACAATGTTGATCCCAAATCAAAACATGGTCTCCCAAGGGCATATCACCTCGGTTATTCCAACCACCCCCATCACTTCGATCATTCCAACCACCACTCTCACACCCATCACATCTCAACCCCTCACTTCCATGATCACTTCAAGCGTATCTCAAACACTTGTCACTACATCCAACATGATTCCAAATCCACCACCACCCCCACCACCACCAACTTCCACCACATCAAGCTAATACAACACAGAATTACAAGCTACTTTTAAAAGGGGATTCCAACAACATCTAGCCATGCAACAAGCAACACAAGCTTAACAAGTGCAACAAGCCTCTCAAGTTGCCCAAGCCTCTCAAGCTACCCAAAAAACACAAGCACAAGCACAAAAAATCACAATTGTTGAGAACAAGGATTGAGATCAATCCATCATTGAGCACCTTGAAGCTATGTCTACTTCATCCAATGATCAAATCAACATATGTCAAGAGTCACTTTTCAATCATGATCAAAATCCACCAACCAACAATGATCCAATTCAAGAAATGTCAACATCATTTGACCCTATGGTTAAAGACATTGGAAATCCCTCCACCACAATTGTTGAAAACAATGATCAAGATCTCTCCATCGATGAGCACCTTGAAGATGTTTCCACCCCATTCGATGATCAACTCACCATACATCAAGAACCACTTTTTAGTGATCTCTTTCAAGGAGTGTTAGGATTATTTGATCCTATTGACATAATGCACAATCCATTAACCTATGACCATGTTGAAAATGTCTCTACATCGCCTTATGAGTTAAAGGACATATCTCAAGAATTTATTTAAAAGCATAGATCAAAATCTTTCACCAAGGTCTAGAAATGGTCCTTTCCAAGACACATTAACCTTCGTTGGCCTCATTGTTATAGATACTAAAAGAACCCTAAACTCAACACTTGAGGATAATGAACCATTAATCATACCTAATGATGATTTCCAAGAACCCTTTGTAAGCAATCCATCCTTTGAAACTGACCCATGTCAAGAACTTGATCCAAAGCATGTCGAAAGAAACCCCGAAATCATTCAAGATCAAGAAATTTTATCTTCAAGATACTACAATCATCTAATGGAAACTCTCCTATCTATGCAAGATGATCATATCCATGTAGCACATACTCCTCCATCTACCCATGAGATGCTTTCTATGGATGGACACATAGATGATCTTCATCTAGAACAAAATTTTGTTACACATAAAGAGAAAATTATCAACTCTTATAGTCAAACTGAGTTATCAACATTAGGATCAGATATATACCAAATTCAGACTAAGGACATTAGGTATGTGGATGTCCAACATTATCCGCTCAAGGAAACAAGTCAGATATAATAGGATATTCCAAAGTTAGTAGAGCAGCAAATGGAAATAACATCACCTACAGTGGTCATTTATCAGAGAATTCATTCTAAACAAAATCTCTCAGAACAAGCAAAATCAAAGTATGAAGGTACTGCTACCACCATACTGGGGGCAACTTCGTCTCAAGCAAACATCAACATAGGGAGAGTGAAGAGTCCTTATGATGAAACTAGTGTCAATACTACAACCAGCCACACCATGAATCTTCATCCACCCATCACGCCATCCATGAATTGGGACCAACACCAAAGGAAAGTGTTAAATCAAAGTATAAAGAATGATATCAAAGTAAAAGAAGCCAAGCATGAAGGACAAATCAAATACAAATGGATACCAAAGAATACAATGAAAGATTAATTATCCCTATCAAACTCCATCCATCAAAGAAACTATGGGGAAAAATCAAAAAGGGAAATGTATCCGTCAAAGATTTCCACAAAAGCAAAAGCAAGCTTTTCAAGCGACGTACAAAGTGTATCAAGCAGTTGGTCCTAATTCCACGCACACTTTCGTATCCACCCATCATTGTCAATCTTCCCAAGTTTGGAGAGTCAAAGGTTCCAAACTGTCAACCAATCCATCCCCTATCCCTAAATACACTCCATCCACACCTCCATGCATGATATCCAGTTCTTACATTGACCATGTATTGGCAACGACCCTTCATCGTAAGGATTCAGAAGGAACTCTATCGCAATGTGCGTACCAAGACAAAGTTAACTCCGGTATCGACGAAGGAAATCAAGAATCCCAAAAGCTGCATTCAAGTGCACATATCTTAGCAAAGTAACTTCTTCAAGTAGGATATAGATGGCACATTATGACAGGGGCATCTACATCAGGAACACCTTGTGATTTAGCATGAGCTTAAAATCTTTCAGAAAAATACAAAAAAATAAAAAAATACAAAAAAATCAGAAAAAGAATTGAAAATAGTAAAGATAAAAATCATCTTCTAGTGAAAACCGCATGGGCGGTGCTTTTGGCAAGACCATGATGAAAACCTAGCAAATAGGCATCGTGTGTAGAATCGAGCATCTACGTGTGCCACTTCAAGTGAAAGTATCTCATCACATTCGTAATAAATCTAGCATCCTATCTATCTTAGCCATAATAAATCCATTCATCCATGAACCATTTATCCAATCCATCTTTATCCATCTACATCCATCATCCAAGTTATCTTGATCTTGATGAAATTTTGGGGCTCACCTTATGCTTGCTTACGATAAACATCTTGGCATGGGTCATTTTCATTGATCCTATCCTATCCTATACAACGTTATATGAGCCATGAAGAATTATCCAAATGAGCATTCTTTATCCGAATATCTAATCGTAAGATAATACTTGGCATCCTTTGCATATCCATCCATCCATACACCTATATGAGCATTCATCCATCATATTCCATGCATTGCTAGACATTGGGGACAGATATGTACATCTTGCTTCGAGGATAAATCTTGGTCTATATCCTCTGACTTATGTGGCAATCCGAACATTGGAAAACGTAGAATAAAATTGGTCTACCACTTGTGATCCAAAATCCAAAGCACTAGCCCATGGCATATTTTGATGAGAAGACAATTCCTTATCAGGATTCATCCTTCATCGACCATCAATCCAAATAATCACTGTCAGTCGCATCTAGTTTGCATGTTAATGTCACATAAAATCATTCGAATATATTTTGTTTCAAATCAAGCCTTGTTAATCATGATTAATCAAATCCAATCAATCACTCATCATCTTGGGGATATCCATCCCAATCATTGTGTCACTTAACACTATCCTTGCATTGTCGTATATCCTTGACAATGTTATCATTATCAATCCTGATCAATCCAATCCTTGCATTGTTGTGTATCCTCAACAATGTTATCATCGTCATCATCAATCCATCAACCTGATCAATCAACCTTAGCTTGGTTTACAACAAAATCCTAAATAGAGCACTGATATCATCACACATATCCATATCCAAATCGTCAAAACATGCGAAAAATCCAAAAACACCAAAACATTAGAAAATCAAAAAATCCAAAAACATTCATAAAATAGAAAACATCAAAAACATTGGAATCCAAACTATGTTGTCTTTGAGCTTAAACTTAGGCAAGGCTAAATCTTTGACTAGCCCCCGAGACATCAAAATCCAAAAACATTTATAAAATCTCTGAAAATCCCAAAACATTAGAAAAATTAAAAATCAAAACATTTGTATAATCTTGAAAATACCAAAAAAATAGCCTCAAAACATTTCAAAACGTCAAAAACATCCAAATATTCAAAAAAATCCATCCATCCCATTTTGCTTTCACCCGCGATAATCAATCATCCATAATAAACTGATCATCACATTCATCCTTTGGCAACACAAACAAAAAAAATCACAACAGTCAGCAAAATCAATCTTCAATCGTAAAATCAAAATCGAAACAACAAACCTTTAAAACAAAATCAAACTCTTGATCATTTTCAAACATGTCAATTGACCTTTATATCATTAGCCTATCAATCAACTTATCAAACCATCATCATCCTATATAATGCATGTCCTAGGATATATCGTTCCAACAATGGGCATCATTTTGGATATCATTTGGATTCTTATCCTATCAGAACACATCCCTTTGGCTAGAGGTATGAAGAACATTGACTTGTTTGTGTACTTGATCTTTTCTTTTGATTTATCTTATTGTGCTCATTCCAAGGACCTCTCGATGATATCTGAACAAAGGATTTAGAGAGATAGGAATGGGGCAACAATTATTATCTTTTATCTGCTGTGCTTGATGGACGTTCTTGTAAAATAGCTTGGTGAATACTTGCTTTGTTAGGTACGCCCTAGCAAGGTTTCTGTACGTCAAGTGTGAACAAGAATATTCCTATATTCTTCTTGAGTCAAAGTCCATCGCACTAGGTACAATGCCATCCTAGTCCTTTATACCTTGATGCATTGTACCTATGTGTTTTATCAAACATAAGGTAAGTAGCCCTTTTAAAATCCCAATCCTTGATAAGAAAATCATCATCATTTATCATCATCATCATCATCATCTATCATCATCATCATCATCATTATCATCATCTCTAATAAAGTCTCGTCAGATCATGGACTTGTTGGCTCCTCTTGTCATCATCTCATTTCCGCCCTAACATAACGAGTGTGTGCAAGAAGTTGAGTCCACTTTTTGGCCAAAAAGTGGAAGTGTTTTCCCTAATTTTAAGTATTTGACACATTTGACCTAAAAAATTTGAAGCACTTAGAGATGAAATCTTTAAAAAAGTCGCTGCTCATAAAATGTAGTGCTCGGAGTCTAGTTTTCAAATATGTAATTTATTTCAATACCCAGATTGTACAAATTGAGTTTTAATAGGCATTTCTAAAAACCACTGTTTAAAAGTCATTTTTTTTTACCATACCATGCACGTGTACGACATCCATATTTTGACTTAAATTATTGTATTTTTCTAAATCCTTTTGGGAAAAGTTTTATGACTCAATAAGCTTGCTCTTGATATTTTTTTGTAACTTTTATTGAATATTTTTTTTTTGTTAATTTTTTATTAGGCAGATTTGTCGTTTTTGAAAAATCGTCATGTACGACATGCATAAGATGACCTAAACTTATCATTTTTTGATTTTTTTTTTTCAAATTGAAAAGAATTGTTTGAAGTTTGCTCTCGTGCAATCCATTTGTCAAAATGTTATGTTGATCAAAAGTTATTAAAATAGTAAAAAACTCTGATATTTAAAGTTTATGGACCAGTTTTATTAGAAATTAATTGAAAAATAGAAAAAATAATTCAATTGCAAAACAAATTACATATTTAGAATCTGCATTGTTTGATCTAAAATGGGTTTTAATTTCGTCAGAAAATTTTGCGGAAAAGGTCGTCAGCCATATGTCCAAAGTTGGTATTTTTCTTTGACATTGTTAGGGCCTTCAATTTGCAGGTCAAACCAGGTTGAAGGCCTGGGTTCGGACTTCCAATGCTTTTCTCGAACCAAAAACCTTGGCAAAAACCTGCCCACGATGCAAAACAAAATTCAAATTTAAAAAATGGGATCCTGTTTATTAATAAACAGGATCCCATGCTATAATCAAGATCTCATTCGCATCGAACAACATTCTGACCGTTGTAGAGGTAACGGGATCCCGTTGCCTTTACAATGGGTCCAACATTCAATGTCCGTGAATGGGATCCTGATTATAGAGCGAGATCCCGCTTATTAATAAACGAGATCCCATTTTGTAATCGGGATCTCGTTTGACAATAAGTGGGATCCCGTTTTATAGATGGGATCCCATTTATTTTATTTAAAAAAATTGTGCAAAATTACTATCAAATCTGCAACTTTGCAACTTCATATGCACGGCCGAGAGCACTAAAAATCAATTATTTTTCATAAGTTATTGTATTTACAGGTGGTCAATTTGATTTTTCATTGATTTTATCAAAGGGAGCATCATCTGCACCATTTTTGAAGTGAAATTTGCAATATGGATTGAATTTTTCAAAGGAAGCATGAAGAAAACAATTTTTAAAGTGGAATTGTGGTAGTTTTCTACTTGTTTTGAGGAACACAAGAGGAAGAATTTTGTCGTAATAGGTATTCAACTTCCAATTTGGATTGAATATTTTGAAGTATTTCACTATTAACATTCATTTGTGCTTGAGAATTTTATAATTATGGGAGATAAACTTCGTAATAAGAGAAGAAAGACATTGACTCCTCAAGAAGTTCAAGCAAATAGACAAAAAGAGAGACATAGACAAAGAGAAAGAAGAATGAGAATAAAATCAATGAACCATGGTGGAGCAACCAATTCAACAACTATTCAAGATGAAAACATTAAAGATACCATAGTTGTAGATGAAGCTAATTTGCAAGGAGTCAATTTGGAGAAGAATATGATTATACAAACAAGTCCTACTATGTCTTCAAATCCCTCTTTGAATGCTATGGAGAATGTTTCAATATGCACAAATCCAGGTACGTCTTCAAATCCCCATGTTAGTGAAATGGTAAATTTGTATGTAGAAGTTTTACAAGATGTTGGATATAATGATGTTGACATTGACTATATTCAGAGAGATGAAACTTTCATAGAATTTGTTGAAAACAAAAAAGAAAAATCTTTTGTTGCAAATGAAAATCAAAATGATCATTTTCTTGAAAATGAAAAAAATATATATATTTTTGATGAAAATGAAAATGAAAATGAAAACCGTTTTGTTGATGAAAATGAAAATGAGAACTATTTTTTTAATGAAAATGAAGATGAAAATAAAAATGAAAATGAAAATGAAAATGAAAATGAAAATGAAAACCGTTTTGTTGATGAAAATGAAGATGAAAATGTAAATGAAAATGAAGATGAAGATGAAAATGAAGATGAAAAGCTAGAATGTGATGTTGAATTTAATGAAAATACTTTTTTAAAATTGAAAGTGGTGTTTTCAATAATCTTCCTAATCAAAATTTCTTGGAGGCAAATAAGAACACATGCGAATAGAATATACACCAAATTCTTTTATCGTAAAAAATTTGCATTTCAATGTCAACTAATGATGCAATTGATAGGAATGCAAAAAATGAGGAAAGTAATGAAAATTTTGGGCTTTTATGTTAAACCTAAAAGAAAAGATCAATTATTAAAACATGCTATGTCTACTGTTGCTAGTTCCATTCAATCTATTGGGAAAAATAGTCGATTTAAAGATAAAAACGCAGCAACAAGAGCTATAACTACTACTATAGTTAATAAAACAACTTTGAATAAAAGAATGGTAAGCAATATTAGTGAAGTTTTAAAAATGCATCCTAAAACATTACTAAGAGTGGCAAAAAGAAGAGAAAGTATAGAAAATGATCCTATCAATCAATGTTAGAGTTTCAGTGGACGACTACCGAGGTCTGATATAAAATTGAATGTTGAAATTAAATATTTGATCAAAAAATGTTGGCATGATAATAATAGAGTTTCATCTAATGCTAGAGATGTTTTAAAATTAAGGGTGGGGTCCAAAGTTTGCGATCCTCACCCAAAACACCTATTAGATACAACACAAACTGAATTTTATAGAAAATTTTGTAGTGATTTAGTGTTACCTGGTAATATTAAAATAAGTCAAAGGTCTTTTGAAAAATGTAAACCCTGGTATGTAAAAATTAATAAACATGAGAATATCTTGTTGTTTATAAAATACATAATTCCAATTGGTTATTTTTGTCTAATGTTTTCGATATATACATTGTACCTTGCATTCTAACATGATTATCTGAAGTTGGTATTATTGATATACCACGAGCAATAAAGAGAGTTTATTTGAGTTTGTTTTGTAGAAAATCTAATGGTATTTTATTTAAGTTCTTGTATTTCTGGACAATGCATTAACTACGGAAATCTTTCATTTTTAAGAATTTGTTTGCATGAAAGTGTTGATCATGATTTTGGACAACAATTAGTAGACGTCAAAAGATTTAGGAATGTTCACTATTCTTTAAAAGATAGAAAAATAGGAAAGCATTGTAATTTAGTTACAAAAAAAGTTAGTGTGCATGCATTTATGAGTGAATTTAATAATAAAAATGTACCAAAATATGTTATGCACTATGAACATGCTTGATGGCTTGATGGCCAATTTCGCGCATGTAGAAACACATTTCCAATTGGTGGTTGTTGGCACTTGGCTACGAAAATACTTGAGAAGAAAGAATGGTCTACCTGCATTCGAAGACTATGAAACACATAAAAAGATTATGCATTATTCACATTTGGTGGTGGCAACAAATATAAAACTAGAAGGAGACCTTCAAAAAAAAATTACTATAAATTGTTTCTATGGAAGAGCATGAGCAATCATAGATGCATTACAAAAAAGAGAGGATCTGAGATGGTACAATGGATTAAGTATCTGAGGTAAATATAGTTTTAAGTTTTATTTTGCTTTTTAAATACATTTAAATACATGTTTAGAGCATTGGTCAAGTGTGTTATTAGTTGAAATTGATTTAAATTGTTCTTTTATATATCCTTAAGGCATAATGCAAAGGATCTATCCATGCAAATTCAACCTAGACAACATGGAATATACCCATTTAAAAATAGGTAATTATCAGGTTAAATTATATTTAAATACATGTTTTGATTACATATTGATACTTCGGACATTAATAGTTAAAATTGATTTATTGTCATTTTTTTGTATCCTAAAGCCATCATTGTATTGATCTCATACTTTGAAACAAAAAGGAGAGGGATGCACGGATTCAACCTACAAACATGTGGAATACTTTTAAATGCAGTACTTGAGTTACGTACATATAGATAGTTTTATATAAATTAAAATATATTTTGATGATTTCATTGATATTGCTTTTTGATGCTCAGTGGTGTGAAGACCTACTACATTCTAGCCACGAGTTTGAGATGTTCTTGAGATGGCATATCCAAATTTTGTAAACATCATTTTGAGATGACATATATGTACATACATACTTACAAAATTAAACATACTCTATGTACTTATAAGTATCAAATCAATATTCTATATATTTAGGCATATTATGACCCCTTAAGACATCCCCTTAAGACATTCTATTATGACCCTTTTAGACATCCCCTTAATTAACATGTTCTATTATGACCCCTTTAGACATCCCCTTAAGACTCCTTAAGACATCCCCTTAATTAACACATTCTATTATGACCACTTTAGAAATCCCCTTAAGACATATTATAACCCCTTAAGATATCCCCTTAAGACGTTCTATTATGACCCTTTTAGACATCCCCTTAATTAACGTGTTCTATTATGACCTCTTTAGACATCCTTAAGATTATGAGGACATCTAACATGTTCTATTATGACCCCTTTAGACATCCCCTTAAGACATATTATAACCCTTTAAGACATCCCCTTAAGGCGTTCTATTATGACCCTTTTAGACATCCCCTTAATTAACATGTTCTATTATGACCCCTTTAGACATCCCCTTAAGACCCCTTAAGACATCCCCTTAAGACGTTCTATTATGACCCTTTAGACATCCCCTTAAGACATATTATAACCTTAGACATCCTTAAGACATTCTATTATGACCCCTTTAGATGTCCTTAATTAACATGTTCTATTACTTGACCCTTTGGGCACCCCTTAATCACGTCATTATTTGTTTTGACAACTTATAAATTAGTGTTAGATGAACTATTATTTATAGTGTTATTAATGCTTTTATTCTCGAATCTTCTATGGTATTGTTAGGGGTTAGGATTAAATTTTTAGTAGAGTTAGAATTGAACAGTGATTCTAACTGTACTAATTGAACCCTAACCTAACCGATATTAGAGACAACCCTTATTGAACCCTTACCTGTCCTAAAATTAATCCTATCCTAAGCCTTGTTGTATCTAACCCTAATTGAGCTAAGCCTAACTCTGGTTATTGTCCTAATCCTAACCTTTGCCCAAAGCTTTATCCTATAGCCTAACCTTAATTCTGAGAAAATTTTGTGGGTCATATTTCTATTTCTTATGTACATAATTTATGTGATATTCTATTTTTTTTCTTGTTATTGACACATGGAGGCAAGACTTTTATTCATTTTTCATACACTACACACAATCATGATATTCTAAATGGGGGAAACAATGATGAAATTAATTTTCCTTTGCATTGAGCTCCATATTCATCATTTTTAAAATTTATCATGTGTGTACACTACGTATTCATCACCTAATGGTTACAATCATTTTACATATACACATTCTCATGTTATCATAATTTATATTTTTCTAATAATTACCTCTTTCCTTAATTATTAGTACCAACACTTTTTTTCCATTACTAGTGAGAAACTAATGGTGTCATTTTATAAATATGTACATTAGCTAATTATATCAATATCATGTTAGATTTTTTCACTATAAAGAATTTTATTTGCTTAAGAGTTTAGAGCAATGACTTTATTTGTCAATCTAGTTAAGGAAAAATTAAAGAATAAAATAACAAAGAATGGTGATATCCATGATATTCACAAGGTATAGGAATTCCAAGTGCACCAACAATGAGGTAAAATTCAATTTATAGAACTAAATAAGTAGGTGAATCCACATAAATTTTCTCTCATAAAATTAAAATTAATACATTAGAAGGAAAATATCTTGTTGTTCATTGAAAAGAAGATTAAACCTAAAATTATTCTACTAATTGTATTTTAGGACTATGATAAGAATCACTATAGTTTGATTATACAAGCCAAGAAACATAACAGGAAAAAACTGAGGAACAAATATATAATGTATAAGTAGAAATTTTAATTGTTGATGATCATAATAGAATAAATCCTAATTATATATTATTCAATACTTCTACACATTCCTATGTTGGTTTTGAACATGAAACTTAATTTCAAGATGCACATGCATACGATCAACAAAATAATAAAAATATTTTAAAACACATATAGCAAAGGTTAGCCATGATGGATGAACTTAAAGATATATATATTAATAAATTGAGTCATGGTAGGTTTAGATTGCATAGCAAGATTAACAAATGCAACATGGACACCAAAATTCAAGACTTAATATCTATAACCAAAGGTGATAATAGTATCATCAAGTTTTATATCAATAAAAAGTAAGCATATAAGTTAAATGTACACAACACTAAATAAGGGAATAATTTAGAAGTAATTTTTTAAAGATAACAAATAGTTATTCCTCATTAGGCCTTAAGAGACATAGAAAACTATTTTTTAATGGAATATTAAACTATCCAAATCTAGTGTCTAATGATATTAGGGACAAGATTCTTAAATCATAAGGTAATAAGACTATCATGGGGAATAAATTATTATGAATTAAATATAAACATTCAAAATGAACATGAATTCATTGTGATAATATCATAATTTTTTTTATGTATCCATGTGAACAAAGTGTAAGGGAGTTATATAGTACTTTTTTCCTTAATATCAACATTAATTTATGAAAAAGGATCAGGATTGTATTTAGGATACAATATGAAGATTTACTTGACTCAAAGTATGTTATTCATAATATAATACAATTATGAAGTCTTCACTAAATTTCACATTAATGTCCTATATTAATGTCTTGACTATGAACATAAAATGCATAAATGTACATGTGTAAATTAAAATTTCAAACAATAATAAAGTCCATAATTTATGTAACATATTAAGTGCATGAAACCAATATATTAAGCGCACATGAAATAAATTCCAACAGAGTACATGATAAACAAGAAATATAAAACACATAAAATCACATGTTTGTAGGTCATGTATTGTCTCTATAATCAAGAGACCTCTTCACACCATGCGGACTATGTGGATGACCTGAAACACTTTGTACATAAGAGAAAGATGAAATTAGATGTAAGACAATAAAAAATGATTTAATGACAATTTAATTTATATTCCATCATAAAATTAAATTACCACCATCTACATCTAGATGTAACAATTGTGCCTAAAGAAACCTCTAAATTCTCTAAATCAGTCTACATAAACAAGACAAAGAAATTTGAAATTAGATGTACAACTCTACAATTAAATTTTTTTAATTCAATTTAATTCAAAATTTATCATATTTTAATCGTACCGTATTATGAGGTTGTGCACTAGAATGCTCTCGAGGGACTTGGCCATGTACGTGCTCAACTCTGGGAGGATGTGTATATAAAGAAAAGAAGATAATAATGAAAATATCATATTAAATATGTATATATTCAATTTAAAATTCTCATAATTCACTTTAAAATATAATGAAAAAAAATTAATTTACCATTTGATCTAGAGCCTACTTTGCATGTCCTCCTGGAGGTGTAACTATGTCTAGGATCTGAAAGTGTAACTAAAGTCCTACAAGATCAAAATTAAAGCATGTACAATTCAATTAGGTTAATATATACATATATATTCAAGTTTGCACATTTTGTGTAGAAAGTTTTGTAAACAACCTGGAAATCAGTGGCCTCGCGAGTAACTACAACATCAAATTTTTGCCCAATGCCCATTCTTATTGTGGTATCAACCTAGACATACATGTACATAGACATTTAACGCTTATAATATTTACAAGTGTACATGCATGCATTTCATATATCTAGTGAATTCAAAACTCATAAAATTGTAAAGCCTTAAAAATTTTCAAATCTGTGGGGCTCATGACCATCCCGGAGATACTTCAAACCCTAGGTAAGAAATGAAAATTATGTCTTGGAATATTAGAGGGCTGAATAGTCATCATAAAAAGGATGTTTTGCAAAATTTTGTTAGAGACCACAAACCTGATATTCTTCTTGTTGAAGAAACTAAAATGCCTAAAGATAAAGTAGAAAGCCTTAAAAAATTTCAAATTTGTGGGGCTCATGGAAATAGTTCTACGGGTGCTTCGGGTGGTATTGTTACTTTTTGGAACAAGACGTTTATTAAAGGTGAGCCCTTAATGGAGAATGGTAATGTTGTGGCTACTAGATTTACCCACATTAGAGATAATTTTTACTGGATTCAATCTAATATTTATGCCCCAAATTGTAAGAATGCTAGAAATTCCTTTTGGTTTGAATTATCTAGTTTTTGAAAATGTTTTGTTAATGAACACTAGATGGTTATGGGAGACTTCAATACTCCTCTTCTGAATGATGAGAAATTTGGGGGTTCTCAAATCAATTGGGACAGTAAATCAGGTCTATTCGACTTTATCAACTATAATGCCCTAATAGACCTATACCTACAAGGGGCTTCTTATACCTGGACCAATAGGAGATTAGAGCCTAATCTGATCCAAGTGAGACTTGATAGGGCCCTTGTTTCTGGTCAATTGTTTATAGACTATTTTTGTGCTTTGAGTGCTTTGTCAAGGGTGGGATCTGATCATTTTCCCATTTGTCTTATGGCAGAACCTACTAAGTTGAAAAAGAACTTCCCTTTTAGATTTGAAAAATTCTAGCTTTCTCATCCTTGAATTTTTGAGGAAATTAGTAGGTGGTGGAATATTGATATTACTGGCACCGCGATGTTCAGGATTGCTAAAAAATTAAAGTGAAAACTAATGTGAGAAGATGGAAAAAGGATGCCTTTGGGAATATTTTTGGAACTAAGACAGAAATTTAGGGAAAAATTCAAGAGATCCAGGCTAAAATCCAGAAATGGGGGTACATTGACAATTACAGAGAAAAGGAAAATGAACTTCTCACTCATTTGCACATCATTGCTAAAGAGGAAGTTTTTTGGCGGCAGAGATCCAGGGTTTCTTGGTTGACTGAGGGAGATAAGAATACCAGATTTTTTCATCTGTCTGCTTCAAAACATAGGGCTGCTAATAAAATCGCTCACATTGATGTGAATGGGACGAGGTTTGAGGAGGAAGATGATATCAGGGAACAGGCTGTCCTTTTCTTTAGCAACCTTCTTTCTTGTAATGGAGAGATTATTCCTGCAGCTCAAGATTCCTTGATTGAGGCTATACCTCAAGTGATTGCTCATAATGAAAATTCTATGATCACTACTATTCCCTCCAATGCTGAAATAAGGAAAGCTATTTTTTCTTTTCATGGTAACAAAGCTCCGTGACCAAATGGTTTTCCTTTATTCTTCTTCCAAGTTTTTTAGGAAATTGTTGAGTTGGATGTTGTGAATGTTGTTAAGGAATTTTTTGGATCAAGATGTTTGTTGAAAGAACTGAATGCTACTTTTGTGGTCCTTATTCCTAAAAAACCAGGGGATTTGGAGTTTCAAGCTTTTCGGCCTATTAGCCTGTGTAATTCCATTTATAAAATTATTTCGAAGGTTTTAACTACAAGAATGCTTTTTGTGCTCCCTCAATTGATTGCTCCGTAGCAGAATAGTTTTGTGCCAAGTAGGTACATTCTAGACTCTGTTGTTACTGTTCATGAGAATTTACATTCGTTAATGGTTTTGAAGACTGAAGGGTTTATTCTTAAACTAGACATTTCCAAAGCCTATGATCAGGTTGATTAGCATTTCTTATTTAAAATCCTGGATAAGTTTGGTTTTAATAAAAGAGTCATCCAAATGTTGAATCAGTTGGTCTCGACAGTTACCTCTTCTATCATTTTTAATGGATCACCTTCAAGGTTTTTTCAGACTTCTCATGGCCTCAGATAGGGAGATCCCATTTCTCCTATTTTCTTCACTATCTTGGTTAAGAGTTTGGGAAGAAATATTAAAAAGCTTGTTGATCAAAGATCCCTTGCTGGTTTAAGGCCTTCCTCTTCACCTCTAACCTGCTCCCACCAACAATTTGTTGATGACACCATTCTTATGGGAAGACCTACGGTGGCTGAAGCTAAGACTTTCAAAAAAAAATTGAATGTCTATGAATCTGCTTCTCGGCAAGTTGTTAATAGGGCTAAGAGCTTGATTTTCTTCCTCAATACTCCGAAGCATAGACAATTTAAACTTGCTCAGATTCTTGGATTCTGGATTGAGCCTCTTCCATCAACCTATCTTGGTTTACCTCTCTGCTCTAAACCTTCGGAATCGTTCTGGATTTCTTTGGTTGAAAAATTCAATAAGAAGTTATCAGGATGGAAAGGAGCTCTTCTCAGTCAAGCTGGAAAAATCCAGCTCCTTAAGGCTTCATTGCAAAATCTTCCTGTTTATGCTCTCAGTATATTTAAAATTCCTACTAAGTATGCTAAGGCTATTGAAAAAATTCAAAAAAGGTTTCTTTGGTCTGGAGTGGAGGACAAGAAGAGAATGCCACTTGTTGGATGGGATCTGGTTTGTAGACCCAAATCAAGGGGGGGCTTAGGCTTAAGGAAAATTAAAGTCCTGAATCTGTCCCTTCTTGCTAAACAGCTTTGGAAAACTCACTTTGAATGGTGAATGGTGTGATACTTTAAAAGCCAAATATTTTAACAACTGTGAGTCTTTTAATAAGGTCATAAATTCTTCTTTTTTACCTCGTGGGTCTGTTTGCTAGAATGATATGAGTAGAAGTAGAAAGTTGTTGGAAATGGGAATTGGTTGGATGATTGGAAAAGGAAATTATGTGAGGTTTTGGGAAGACAGTTGGCTTTTTAAGGATCCTCTGATCAGAATGGAGAAATTCAGTAAGTGGATGAATGATTGTAAAAGGGAATTTAGTATCTTGGTAAAAGATTACTGGAGGAACGGGGGCTGGGTTGATCTGAAGACCATTAGTCTGGATCTTAGCCCTATTCAGTCAGCCTTCAGGGACTTAAGACCTTTGTTACACCAGGAGGAGGATATTTTTGTTTGGTTAGACAACCTGTCTGGTATTTTCTCAGTTTCTTCTGCCACTTCTATGTTGGTGAGTCTAGTGGAGCCTCCTCCCTTCTGGGCTAAGGCTTGGATTAATCACTTGACTCCTAAAATAAATATGTTCTACTGGATTATGCTATAGAATAAAATTCTCACTCTGGATAATCTTAGAAAAAGAGGAATTCAACTACCCAACAGGTGTTATATGTGCAGGAATGATGTTGAGACTGTTAATCATCTTTTTCTTCACTGCCCTTTTGTTTTGAATATCTAGAGTAAAAATTTTGTGCTTCTTGATGTCGTCTGGGTTTCCCCTATTTTTGTTGAATATTTCTTCTTGCAATGGAAAGATCCTTCAAAAAATACTTTTGTGTGAAAGCTATGGTCTTTTGTTCTACCTTTTGTGTCTTGGAATATTTGGAAGGAAAGGAACAACAGAGTGTTTAGGGATAAAGAGATGCTGGAAGGGGACTTGCATGCTAAGATCGTAAGAGCTATAAAGGAAAAATTATCTTTAATTCCAAGAAAAATAGTTGAGAAAGCTAATTGGTCTCCTTACGACTTTGCCATAGCTGAAAAGTGGAATTCAAAATTAGTTTGGGGTAAATGTCATCAAACCTGTCATTTGTGGGAGAGGGAATGCAAGTTGGTTGCTGCCGCCTTTGGGCTAGCTAAAAGCCAATTTTGATGGTGCTACTAAAGGCAACCCCGGGAAAGCTGGTAGTGGATGTGTTTTAAGGGACAACTCCAGGGCTTTTATAGCGGCTTTTGCTGTGGACATTGGCACCCAAACTAATCATGTTGCAAAAGTTGTTGGCGCTCATAATGCGGTTAGTTTAGCTTTCAAGATGAACATGAAATGTCTTTGGTTGGAGGGTGATTCAATGAATATAATAAATTGCATTTTAGGGCTTACCCCTCCCTCATGGACCATCAAAAAGTGGATCAAAGATACTAAATTCTTATTAAGTAAATTTCATAAAGTGAAAGTGTCCCATGCCTATAGAGAAGCCATTAAAGTGTCTGATTATTTCACCAATGAAGGGGTCAAGAAGGGTGGGGAAAACATGTGGAGGAAGAATGACTTCCTCCACCCTGATGTGAAAGCACTAATTTATTATGATTCAGTGCATGGAAGAGAAATTTGTCTTCATCATGATGAAGCAGATAAAGATTAGGTACGTCGATTTCATTAGATTTGATGGGACTGACATCATTTTCCTTTTCAAGGAGAGTCTTCAGCATGCTTTTTGGGTGTTTAACAAAATATGCCTAATCAGGACCTAGAGCAATAGTAGGGTATTGTTTAACAGAGCTCTGAAAATGGGAGGAGAAAGAAAACGTGTGGAGTTGAGCAGCTTTAAGGAGCATAAAAAGAATGACAAAGCTTGGGAAAGAATTGAGAAGGGAGGCTTAGTCCCGTATTTGGAAAAGCTCCATGGTACTGACGAAGGGATGCTGGACTATTTTGTTAAAAACTAGAAAAATGGAGAGATTGTGTTGTTTGGTAGGAATGTTAAGCTGAATGAGGATTTAATCAGAGAGATAACTGGTCTTTTGACAGAGGGTGTGAAATTTTATCGGGACCATAATTTCTCTGATCAAGTGGTCATTAAATTTTCTAAAAAGGACAAGGAGAAAGCTAATTTGGTTAAGGTCGCCAATAGCTACTTTGATGTGGAGTCCCTCAAATCCATATGGAGAAAAGTTTTAAGAGTTATTATGGAGTATATTACGGTTGATGGGCACTTCACCAGAGTGTATGGTTACCACTTTGCTATTCTAAACCACTTCCATCACAAGGTTCGTATCTCTCTGCCTGTTTACTTATTTTCTTCTTTGAAGAATTGCCTTGATGAAGTTGAAAGAAACCCTAGGAAGAATGCTATTATTCACCCTGGTCTTGTCAGGATCATATTTGAGCATTATCAAAATTTACCTACTTTGCCTAAAATTGTGGATCTCAGAGATTTGGATGATGAGGAAACAAAAGTAGTAGGGAGACCGACCCCCGGGTCCCCCCTGCTTGCACCCCTAATTGTCCTAATACCTATAATCCCCAATCCCAGTCTTTTCAGAAGGCCCTTAAGGATTATGCTCTGTCATCTTGTCCTAAGTTGCAGCCTCTGCTTGAGTGCCCTAATCCAAGTTTTGCTTTGCCGCCCTATCTTAATCCCCAGCCGCCTCCCGGTTGTCCTACTCCGGGTTTGGTCTCTGGTCTTAAAGGTACCTCTGTTACTAAACTTGTCTCGTATTCTAGGAATTCCATGGAAATTCTTTCTGATAAACCTATGGTCAGTAAGGAGTTGGTTCCTAATGCCCCTACATCTAGAAGATTTGGGAATACCCCTTATGATTCCCCTAATCAGAATGAAATTAATTCGGCCTTGAATAAGCTCAATCCTGAGGACATTGTGGGTGTGGCAGAGAAAAGTACGGATGGTCTTTTCACTGTTCTCAAGTGGAACCAGAAGGAAATCTGTGATTTGAAAGGCCGTAATAGGGACCTAAGCAACAGGGTCATGGATTTGGAGCAGAAGATGAGCTGGAGTTGTAAAGAGACTGATGGACAGGAAACCCCCTTACCAAGGAAAAGACAGCTTTCATAGGAGGAAAGATTGACCAGTATCGAGGGTAATATATCCAAGATAGGCCAAAATATTAGGGCCACAGTGGCAAACAATCACAAAATTGCCAGGCATAACACCATCATCATCAATGCTATGGTGGAAAAGCTCAAAAAAAATCAAAAGGGTTCGCTGGTTGTAGATTTGGACGTAGACAGAGGTGGCTGCAGATCTGCTGGTGAAGGGATTTCAACTTGTACCTGGGCTAACACTAAGAGGAAGACCCCGACTTCATCACATACGGCTCAAATCCTCAAGCATGGGTTACAGGAGATGAAAGATGTTGAAATGGAGGCTGAGTTGCTGAACACCTTGGAGTAGTGCGGTTGTTGTTGTTTCTAGTCTTTTTGGGTGGTCCTTTTTTTGGACCCTGCTGTCTTTTTTGCTGTCGTTTCCTTTGTGGGACACCTGTCTATTCGTTTGGACTTATTTTATTATCTTTTGTTTTTTAAACTCTGTGGTTTCAGGTCCCTGTAAAACCTATTTTTTCCTTTTCAAAAACTATACTAATGTAAACTTTAAACAAATTTACAATATGAATGTACCTACCCCTGATCTATGTTGCTCGATAGTCGAGGAGTGCTTGACAATCCCTCAAGAGGAATCAACATGGATGTCGATTGACTCACCTAAACCAACATGAATATTTGAAACATATATGTGATTCAATTATAAATTTAAAACTCAAGTTAAATAATTTATGATTTCATATATAATTTTAAAAATTGAAATCCAAATACCCCATAAGGTTTGCCAAGTATGACCAGTGTCAACGTATGTACTCGTGGAACGTGATGATTTCCCTTGCATCAAAAGTGTCATCTGTACACCAAAAAATTTGATTGTTAAAATGTATTGCAAACTTTTCTTTGATATATACAACCATAAAAATTATTATAAAATGAGTTCGTACATTTAGATGCATATTTATACCTATGTCGTAGTGTCCTCAGGGTGATGTTCTACTATGAGGAACTCTACAAATGAACTGATGCGACCAGATGAACCACCAGAATCTCCCTATCCACCTAAATTAGGTGTAGCCTGATCAGGTCCATAGCACACTTGATGACAACTAGTACATATATGGGGGATGGGTCTCGACACTCCTGGAGTAGTACTCAGACCAACTCCATAAAAAACTCCTCCATCATCATCATCGTCTCTATGCTCCCCACTCGCTATCACAGAAGCATGCTGATCAAGGTCTCCTGCGAGTGTACTAAGGGAACCTAATGTTGAGACCAGAGCTTGATGATGTACAGCAGGAATGGGAGGACCAGGAGCAACAACAAGCAGCTTGTACATGCACAGGGCATTGGGGATCAACCCTGCCCCTAATCTCTATTGTGGCATGCGCCACCAACACCCTGAAATGATCTAAAATCAAAATAATTGGGCTTTTTCCCCAAAACAAACTCTACATACAGTTTTCTCAAAAAATACAATGGGAACTCCCAATTAGCATGTGGGGGACTATCAAAAACCATATACCATCGATCCCAAAAATGTGCAATCATTTGCGGATGTATGCACCACCTCATGGATATTCTCGATTTGTTGGGTGGAATGGGTTGTCGAGTAACAGGGTCAAGAAAGTAGAGGGCTAGATGGGCTTTCATTATTTTAAGGTCTAATATTTGTTTGTAAGAGAGACCATAAGAATAAATTTGTCTCATTTGTTCTATGTCTCGTTGATGCCTATCAAGATCAGAATCGATCATCCTGATGGAATCAACAACGTTTTGCATTGTAGATGCAAAACGTCTCACATGTGGAGCAATCAATGCTTGACTCTGCATAGCATTGATTTGATTTTGTAAGGATGCAACTTGATCATTTATTCATGCTCTCAAGTGAGCCTCATCAAATTCCATAGGTGTTGGAGGTGGCATATTAGGTGGACGTGGACGTGGACGTGGACGTGGACGTGGAGGGGGGGAGGGAGGCAGATCTGGCTGTGGTTGAGGTGGTGGATTGATGATATCATCAATGTTAAAATCATCCATGATATATGCTTGATATAATGTGCACTTGCATTAAATTATACAAAATAGTCCATGTGCATACAAAAATTAAGATCATATATTTAATTGAAATAGGATGAGCAACGTATATATTTAGCTCATATATTTAATTGAAATGCACATATATATGCATTGATTGTTCAACTCAAGAGCATTTCCATACAAAATTAAAAATTAAATGTATGTACATGTACATTTAAAATAAAAAAATATGATGCATAATTTGCATGTGTACAAATCATTAAACTAAACTATACATACATACATATACAAACATCAAAATTTAAGAACTATTATGCAAATTTTTAATACATGCACATACATACTAAACAATAAACTTGAAACATTCACAAAATCTCATTTTATGTCTAACACACACACACACATATATATTACAATTTTTCAGTAGGAGAAATCATGATCTAGTAGAAAGTTATAAAATATATACTATTATATACTATTCATTATAAGTTCATAAATTCCACCAAATTCATAAATCCATGTCACTAAAAATATCCATATAGAACCAAAATCATAAATTCATGTCACTAAAAATATCCATTTGGAACCAAATTTATAAATTCATCACACAAAATATCCATCGCTCACCAAATTTATAAATTCATAACTATTTAAGATCATTGTTTTAATTTATAAACTATTATGGATCTCTACTGCATAGATCTTCATTTCTTTGTGTTTTCCTTTTCAAAATTAGGAGTTCTCCTCTCCTCTAGCCATTGTCGATGCTCATCTACGAACCCATCCATAGCCCTGATAGCATCAACAATTTTGCATCCTAGATGCAAACATCCTCACAGAGGGTGCGACACATTCTTCATTTTGAATAATGTATATTTGATCTTGGATGGTTCTAGCAGAAGAATTGATTTGTGCTTGCAAACCAGCCTATTCATTGATTTTAGGTGGTGGAGGTGGGGGGTTATGAGGTGGAGGGCGGAGGTGGAGGTGGAGGTGAAGGTGTTGGAGATGGATGGCGTTGAGGTGGATTATAAATATTATTGAATGGATCCATGTGATCTTTAAGATATGAGTGAACCTGCATTAGATTTGTAATTTCAAGATGTAAGATACATGTTTAGGAAATACCTTTAAACCATTCAATATAAATGGCCTTAAATAATTGAATACAAATGATAAAATTATGTAAGCCTCATTTATATGTCTAAGGCACATGTTATTTGAATGAAAATACAATTAACTATTGATATTGTATAATCTTGCAGGATCTTATTATTGTTAAATTTGGTTGGGCCTAGGGCAACTTTGATCACCAAATTTTAAGAACTTCTTTAATCCCCTTAAGAAATGTCATATTGGAACCCCTTAATAAAATTGAATTACGATTTAGGGTGATAGGATGACTTAAGGGGATTTACGTCTAGTGAGGTCCTAGGAGAAAATGGCATGGCTCAAATGAATAAAATTTGGTGAAGTTGCCCAAGGCAACCAAATTTCATTAAGAGCCTTTAAAGAAAAAATGATGGCTTTAGGGTTTAGGGTTTAGGGTAATAGGATAGCTTAAGGGGATCTACATGCAGCAAGATCCTAGGAAACAATTGCATGGCATAAGGTAATGAAATATGGTGTAGTTGCCTAAGGCAACCAAATTTCATTAAGAGCCTAAGAATAAATGATGGCTTTAGGGTTCACGGTTTAGACTTTAGAGTTTAGGTTTTAGGGATTTAGGATAACTTAAGGGTATATATGTAGTAAGATCTTAGGAAAAAATTACATGGAACAAGGGAATGAAATTCCGTGGTGTTGCCTAAGGCAACCAAATTTCATTAAGAGCCTAAGAAAATATGATGGCTTTAGGATTTAGGGTTTAGACTTTAGAGTTCAGGGTTTAGGGTAATAGGATAACTTAAGGGGATGTACATGTAGTAAGATCCTAGGAAAAAATTACATGGCATAAGGGAATGAAATATGGCAGATTTTCCTAAAACAACCAAATTTCACTTTATGGTGTTGGGTAGGACAAAATGAATGGTTTAGTGTTTAGGGTTTAGATTTTAGAGTTCAGAGTTTAGGGTTTACAAAACTTAGGGTAAAGTTTTGGTGCCCCTTGAAATATTTAATGAACTTGCAAGTTAGTGAAGAACATTTTCTTGTGGAATAGTTGATTGAGATCTACTCTTGTTTCAACTAACCAACCTAGATCATGAAATCTCATTCATATTATAATCTTTCATGATCTTATTATTGTTAAATTTGGTTGCCTTGGGAAACTTCACCAAATTTTAAGAACTTCTTTGATCCCTTTAGGAAATTTGTCGTATTGGGACCCCTTAAGAAATTGATTTATGATTTAAGGTGATAGGATGGCTTAAGGGGATCTAGATGTCTAGTGAGGTCCAAATTCTCTCATACTATAGCCTCATTGGTTCCATCTAGCTCTGGGTCAAAAGTGTTTACCCCTCTAATAAAAAAAAGTTATCATCATGTTAAAAAAGAATCAATCTATACATATCACAAAAATAACAATAATCTTAAATGTAACCCATGATACTCTAACAATAATAGAATGCTAAATGATCCCCACCCCTAACCATACCCTAATTGAATTGCAAACCTAATTGAAACTTAATTAAATTATAACCTTTACTAGGTAATCTTAAATGTATTCCTATATTATATTATATTTAAATTAATTTATATTTGTATTATAATTATATTAATATTTATTATATATTCCTAATTGTAACCTAACTATTTACTACAAACCTAATTGAATCTTAAGCCTAATCGTCATTAAAACCCCAAGTAAATTGTAACATTACCTATCCTTAATTGTAATCTTATATTATATTTTATGATATTAAATATTTATATTATTTAATATATTATATTAAATATAATATATTAAATAATATAAATATTTAATTATATTTCTTTTATATGAATCATCCTCCTAGATCTCTAAATTGTAATAATAGCATGTAGTTCCTCCAAACTATCATGATGTACTTCCTCCCTTTCCCATGTAATAGGTGTACCTTGTAGGTGTTAAATGGTTCCATCTTGGTCTCCTTATTGATGCATTTCTATCCTTCCACATAAATCTATATAGTATCAAAATATAGGTAATTTTATGGTTAAATTGAATCTCTCTTAATTGCTAAAGAATCCATTATGATTGAGGATGGGTGGATTATTATCTAGGATCACATCTTAAAAATCCTATAGAGGTCATGTGGTATGTTTTTCTTAATACATATATTCCCATACAAACCTCTTTCCATGTATTATCAACTCGCCTATATGATAGACACCTTCCTAGATTTAAATTTCATACGATATATATGTACCCAAGTGTTTCCAATTGGAATTGCTATAATTATACTTTTATGGCATTCTAGATATTCAAAATAGTTTTCATAAATCTACCAAATAGACCCATTCTTGACATTGAACCTACATAATTTTAGGTATGTCCAATGAAAGATTAGGGTCTAGGGTTCATAAATTTCAAATGCTTTAGTGTTATGGGTTTAGATTTTATAGTTTAGGGTCTAGGGTTTAGCAAACTTAGGGTGAAGTTTGGGTGGCCCTTGGCATAATTTAGACTTGCAAGTTAGTGTCAATTGGAATTGATTGTACGTGTTTAGATTTACGAATTTGTTAACTAAATTTGCAAACAAACATCAAGATAAACTTTATGAATTTTAACCATTCTTTAACATGTTGATTTCTAATCTAATTATAATTTAATATCGAAACTAAAGTTTAATATATATCATTTTTTCCATACAAAGCAAATAAAATTTAAATCATTTAAGCAATGCGAATGATTTCTTTTGAGCTTGAAATTACCTAGTTTTCAAAATCAAAATGATTTGTTTGATTCAATTTAGGGTTTTAACAAAATTTTTGTTCCAATTCAATTCGAGTTTCAGTTTTAAACAATTAGGGTTTTTAATGAAAAAATTTCGTTTCAATTCAAACAAGGGTTTTCAAATTCAATTTTTTTCGTTTGATTTGAATTCAGGGTTTCAAAAAGCTCGATTTGGATTTGTAAATGCAATGTTTTTATTTCATTTCGATTTCTAGGGTTTTGAAATGCAATTTTTTTGTTTTGTTTCAATTAGGGTTTTCAAAATCAATTTTTTTTGGGTTTAATCAAAAAATTTAGGTTTCAAAATTTAAATTTTGTTTCTAAAACACAATTCAAGGTTCTTTTTTTTCATTTTTATTAAAAAAGATTTAGGTTTCATTGCAAGTTTTTGTCTATTTTTACAATTATTGAATTCTACTATAACAATTAAAAAAATGATTAAAACGTGAAATAAATAAATAAAAAACATGCTAAATTAACATATTTCTTTCAAAATTTCAATTCAAAATTAAAAAATACAACAAAATGGCATTTAGGTGGGGTACCTGCAGCTAGTCGTGGAGTCGTTGTCGCCAATACTTGGGGTCCCGTCTATAGAGCAGTGAAAACTATGTTTTTTTTAAATAAATAGCAATATAAAACGGGTTCCCGATTTATACAACTCGGGATCCCATTATTTATAAATCAAGATCCCGTATTTTATAAATTGGGATCCCATTTCTTATAAATCAGGATCCCATTCTATTTCCATTGGTTCAGAATCCTATGGGAAACGGGATCCTGATTTTTAAAAAGCGGGATCCCGTTTCGTCTCAGGCTCGGGATCCCGAACCGTAATGGGATCCCAATTTTTAAAAATCGGGATCCCGTTTATTTAAACCGAGATCCTATTTCCTCAATGCCGATTTCAATTTTTTGGTTTAGGGAAAAAACTTCCACGTTTCATGGACTCAACTTTGTGCACTTACCCTAACATCGCCAATGCATCCATTATGAATCCATCCTGCATCAAGAAAACTATCAGCATACCACATATAATTCATATCATACATAATAGGAAACATCGATCATTTCACATGCATTGCATTTGAATCATCATCATAATATAGATCTGTTAGTCTAAGCATCTGCAAAAATCATACATTTGCATAATCATAGCATATCACATCATCCATCTCATCCATCATCACATCATATCATTATTTAAGTTGTTTATAATAATATAGATTTTTTATTCTAAGCATCTTAAATCTATCTCATTTGCATCTTAAAATCATCTCATCATAACCATCCAGTTTGAACCTCTTTATCGCGAGATCGACCCTCAAATTGAATCTTTTCGCTCAATCTCTCGAGAGGGCAATGTACCTATGTACTTCTTTCCGCTGCGACATCTAAAAAATTAGAATTTTTTTGATATTGATCACAGCAAGTTTATTCTTTGAACCAATGCAACAACTACATTGCTTCAAAGAGGGGCTAAATATAGACACGTTAAGTTAGCATTATGCATATGCATCCACTCATTCATAAATCAAATTCACATTGATCCATTCAATAGGAAAATCAGGTTCATCATCCATTTAAATTAAATAAATTAACTTTATTTGATTTAAGCCTACCATTACCTCATTTAAATACATCAAATCCTAACATTTCATTAATCCACCTTTATCTTGCATCATCCCTTTTGATTTAAATAAATCAAATATTTGAGTCAAATTGGTCAAACATCCTAATCTTAGTCCCACATCCTCCATGTTTGGCACTCTTAGTATTTGAAAATCTTTAAATAGAGGATTCATCCTCAAGCAAATCCTCCACAATTTCATCTACAACTTTTAGGCAAGGTTACTGTCTTGGTTTGAGAACTAATCTTGTTCACAAACTCCACAAATCATCTCCACAATCACTCATGCAAGGTCACTCTCTTCATTTAAGAAATGATCTTGTCCATAATTATCATTAGCTTATCTAAAGGGGTTGGGAAAGGGCTATTTTCCATATCAAAATAGCACCAATCCCCCCATAAGATCAAGTGTTTGTCTTGTTTTAGAATAGGGATAGTTATTTGTGTTTTTATTTGATTATATCATCTTATTCCTTGTTTTCTAACAATGCATATGGATTTTATGTGGAACTATTATTTTATACTTGCATTTTGATCTAACACTTTGAATGTTTGCTTTGATAATGTAAGTTAGAAATGGGGTTCACACATTCCATCCAACAAATCACTCATTTGTGTCAAAAGCCTCTGGTAAACCAAGCTCTATAAAGTTCCTTAAATTTTCATCCACCTTCTTCATCTTGTCCACAACCAAATGCAAATATTTCTCGGTTTCACACATTCTCAAACACTTTTCAATAACATATGACAACGTCATTGATGTAGCAAGCCACTTAGTAATCCCTTTTGATTTCAAAACATTGTCACTGGCTTTGTAGACTGTTTGTTGAATTTGATTTGCTGATTTCTCTAATGCCAACACATTTTTGTTCTCCATTAAATAATTTTTGAGCTTCTTATGATGTCTGATAGCATCAATCAATTGAAACATGTCACACAGATGATCAATCCCCTACATTATTTCATCCCAGATGTTTTGTTTCATATGCCTCATTGTTTCTCTACAAAATGAAGATAACTTATTTTGACAAGACTTAATTTCATTTTTTCCTTCCAATAACTCTACCTCCAATATTTCATTTCTTTTTCTCTCCTTCTCCAATTTTTGTTCCCACTATGCATTTCCATTTGCAATGCTTAGTCTTAATTTTTTTGAAGTGGATTTTTCCTCATCATATTTCTTGTTGCTCTCATCTAACCTTTGCTTCAATTCATTCATTGTAGTCTCAATCTCATTTTGCTTATCCTCTTTTCTTTTTAATGTAGAGGCATATTTTTTAATTCTTTTTTTCTAATTCATTACTCTTGTTATTTGTTTCTTTCCTCTTTGCTTTCTAATTTGCTAGGTCTGCCTATAACCTTTCAATTTGAGTATGCAACCTTTTTTTCTCTCTATCTTGCTTCAGCAATGATGTGTACACCAATTCATTAGTCTTCTTTGATACATTAATTTTTTTAGTATTTCTGAGTCTAGAAAAATCCAATTAAAAATTGTTCACTCAAAATTTAGATGGAGCCATCTGATTTGTTGGTTTGTTTTGAACTGTGGGAAGAAGAAATGTGTACTCCATGATTTCTTTACTTATGTCAAATGTGGGTAATACCATGGTTTTTTTAGGATCTAAAGTTAGAGAAGACACACTCTCCATTAGTTGCTTCTTTTCTTTTTTATTCAATTCTGATTTCTTTTGAAAATCTTCAATGTAATTAAAACCCAGGGATGCAGGAACAATGGAATGCTTGAATGGTGAAGGAATAGGAGCACTTGCAGTTTCTAATGATGTCATAGCCAGACTAATTGGCATTGGGGGGTACCTAGAAATAACTCCTTTGTGGTGGATCCACTAGTAGCGCTACTTGGAGTTGGACCTATCAAAATACTTGGCCTCTTCTGTATACCTTGATCACCTAGTGCTTCTGTGGTATATTGTGTTGTCCACTTGTGTGTAATTTGATTTTGTAGCACATGTTGACCACTAGTAGTACTACTACCCATACCAACACTAGCAGAGGCAATGCCTGTTGCACTAAGCCCTCCACCATGGGCATGTCCTAGTTGTGATTGTGTCTAACCATGAGGATGAGGATTTGAACTTGAAGCTCTAACAAATTGAGCTATATACCCTAGGTCTACTTTTTCACCTCCAAACCCAAGGCCAGATTTATCAACTAGTTTTCTATGCTCTACATCTATTACCATCCAATGGCCTTGTCTTTGGGACCCCAAAGGATAGCCTTCATAACCCATTTTTTCAGCTATGGCTACTCCTATAGTAAATGCTTCTTTTGTGGCCTCACTTAAACCAAGTTTGAAATTGACATGGCTTTCTTCTTTCCTATCATCATCACTTTCCTCATCTTCTTGTTCATTTAGATGCTTTATATTCCATAATTCTCTAAAATCAAGATCTTCTTCGTTATCTCCATACTCTGTAAGAGCTCTTGGATCACCTAGGTCCTTCCTCATAGACCAAAAGGAAGTAATTTTTTATCGTGACCAATTTTTTTCTATAACTTCCTTCTTTAGAGAATCTGGCATTTTTACTCTACTAGATGGTTTATGACTTTTTTCATAAAAAAAATTTACCTCCTTATTGTCTTTCGATACAATGCCATAATTTCTAATAACAATTGTTGAAAAGAAATACCATTCTCAGGAACACTTTTCTCCATTGCTCCTTTGACCTCACCCCAAGAATCCTTGTTTCTCAAGTTTTCAAGCAAGGGTTTACTTTGATGTTGAATTCTACTTCCAACATTCTTATTGAGCATAATCATTGATTTAATGGTGTCACATGGATCACACTTCCAGTGACAAAAAGCATCAAAATCAAAAAAATTCAAAATATCATGTGCTACACTAAATTATTTTCTCTCAAATGTCATCCCTCCACATGAAAAAGGTAAAGAAGGAAATAATGTCTTCTTCCCCTAACTAGTAAAGTGTCTTTCATCAGTACTCTACATCTACCTTACATATTCCAAAGCAAAAACCCTTTTTGTCATATGTATTGGAATTTTGTATGGTTGTACTTCAGATCCATAAAATCTTAGCACAATATATTCTTCCAATAAGTACCAATCAGCCAATTATATTTATTTTCCTAGTTGAATGTAGTTTCTAAAATCTATGCATTGGAGTATTTGTAATTGCTTGATGCAATGGAGCCAAAAATTAGTCTACAAAATGACTGTAGTTCCTTTGAGAATCATGCAACCTTATAACAATGGTCCATACATATACTAGAGCCATTTTCTTTTGCTTAGGATTACTATTACCATAGGGATGAATCTAAAGCTTGTTGGTTTGAAACATTCCTCTAAATTTGAATAGAAAAAGATAAGAACGAGTAGATTGTGAACCTAAATGTCTTGGTGGAACCTCCTTTAATCATTAAAAAAAGTTTATGCATGGATTCTACAATGTGCTCGATAAAATTATATTTGGCATGTGGAACACCATAATGGATATTATACACCATTTCAAGGAGGCATGCACCCACTTCCAAATTGCTATCTAGTCCAAGGAAAAATGCTAGCATGGAAATAGTATCCTGAACCCATGGTTTAAAAATATCCAAATCATAAGGAGGCTTATGATCACCTTTCAATTTGTTTCTATCTTGAACTATTCTATTTAAGAAAGAATTTTTCTCCATTTCATCCACTGCTTCATAATCACTAGCAAGAAATAGTTGAGTAATTTATAATATAAATAATAAACATAAAATATGTGTTTTAAATTTGCTTTAAATTTTCTTCAAAACATGTTTTTTAAATTGTCTTTAAATTTTAATGGGCTAGGATTGACATCAATGCCAAATGGCTAGAAACTTAACATTTCAAAGGCCTTAATCAAATGAATTACAATGTCACATTAATAGCACATTGCACAACCATTAATAGCACTTAACTTGCAAAGGAATTAATAAAATTAATTACAATGTCACATTAATAGCACAACCATTTATTTTATTACAACTGCATTACAATGTCACATTATTACATCTAGTACAAATGCAAATGTAAGTGCAAGCATCAAGCTTCTACTGGACTACTAGTGAAAAGTTGAAAACATAAATTTCATACATGTATCTCTGAAAATAAAAGGAACTTGCTAGGTCAACCATGAGCTCTAAAAATAAACACATGGGACTTGTTGAGTCAACCATACCCTCGTCGCTCTGAAAATAAATGAATGGAGAAAGGGGGCCAAATCAAAATAGGGAAATGTGATCCATGAAGATACAAAATGTGCTTATCCCCTTTGAGAACCAAAGTCACATAGATGATGAGGGGTAGTAAAAATACTCCCACCTTCTACTTGTAGCCTCCATGCATGGGGATAGCACTTATGTCCATTAGATCTCCTCATCCTGGTTCAAAACTTGTTTGAGAAGTCAGGTGAACCAAATCAACTTCTTTCCAATTCCACCCATTCTGAACTTGAAGGAGGGTTAATCCACAATAGTGGTTTAAAAAGTTTTTGAGGAAGGAAATTTGATATTTTTGTGTTTCCACAATGTCAAGGGGATCAGCTGAACTCTCTAGTTCACCTGAACCAGCTTTGGTGTTCGATCAATTACAAAGGTTTGGTCAAACCACATGTTCAACCGAACCCCCAACCATATGAATAAAAAATTAATATTTTATGGGGTTCAGTCGAATGGGTGTTCAACTGAACCCCTTGAAATAGGGCATAAAAAATAAAAGAAATTGTCACTATTGCATTATATGTTTTCTCTATTTTTTGTATGCGATGAACAACAAACTGAACAACAAACAAAACTCCCAAGGGAAAAACGTGCACTAGCTCAAGCCACAGTTGATCAACTTGACCTCCATAGCTCAGCAGGTTGGTTAACTTCAAATTTTGTAGATTTCAAACTACATTTGTTTGAGAAATTTTTAAACCCTAAATGTGAAATGTGAAATGTTTCAAATTTGTAGATTTCAAACTGCATTTCTTTGTTTGAAATTGCATTTTTTTGAAAGTTTCTAAAGCCTTTTAAAAAAACACTATTTCTATCATGCTTTGATGAATGTTCATACCCTATTCAAAAGCTCCAATTTTGACATGCTCAGGGAGTGTTGAATAAATGGATTTGTAGTTGCTTGAAAGATTTTACAAACCCATTTCTAAACTCTGTCAAAAAACTTAACATGCCTTGTCCATGCTTCCACGTTTTGCGTACATTTCTATGAGGGCACCTCCAATTGCATTTTCTTTAATGTTTCTAAAGCCTTACCTGAACATTAATAGATTTATTTGAGGCATTATATCAAACAGTTTATGGTAAAAAAAATTGGTTATATTTTTTACTAAAATTATTGTTGATAACCATATACGGGGACTAAATTTCAATCGAGAAAAGTTGATGCACTGCGCTTTCACAAATGGGTACAATTGGCTAAAACATGGATTCGGCCATGGTCAGATATTTTTAATATTAAACATCTTATAATTTTTAAATAGATGTTTTTTTAGAGGTTAATAGTAATTTTTATTTGTTTTATTGATGGTTGGTATGAATATAAATTAAAATTGTCTAAATAATTGATTTTTCAAATATTATTATGTACATTTTAAAAGGTGGGAAAAAATAACAGTTTAGGTGTTGCATCAATCTATTTTAATATTTTCACAATTGTAAATTTCTTATTTTTGATGTTGTAAGAAAAAACTACATACAATTGATTTTAAATTTTATTAAATGCGTTAGATTAGAATATTTTAACATTTTTTCCCTCTATACCAACCTCTCGAAAACCAAAGGTTTAACTATTTTCTATCTACACTCACATCCATAAAGTCATTTTAATCCTTTGTGTATGGAGTTTTTCCATCTTTCCACTCACGTCTAGAAAGTCAATTTATATCCCAATATTTTGTGTATGAAGAAACAGTTATTCAATTTTAATTTTTGTGTACGAAGCTTTTCCATCTCTACACTCACCTCTAGAAAATCCGTTTTAATCCAAATCTTTTGTGCATGGAGAAACAGTTACTCAAATAATTGTTAGATTAGAATATTTTAACCTTTTTTCCATCCATACTTGTTGATGTGTTTTTATGCACTACTCAACACAGGTAATGCGTAGATGCACTACCTCTCTTGAAAGACAATCTTCCACAATCAGAATGTAGAACACTATCCCAAGGTCTCTAATGTTAGGTCTTGACAATGCTTGGAATATCTTAGTTGTTTGATGTGATTTGCTGGAATCACAAGGTGGTCTTACGGATGAGTTACAAAGCATGGAAGTTGGGTTTGCAAATGCAGTTTCAAAATGCTGAAAGTGAATGAACAGTGGTTGTCCACTCAAAATAGCAAGTTGAAACTCATCAAGTTCATCTGATTTAGCTTCATGGTGATGCTTTGGGTCCTACTCTAACCAAGGATTAAAAAAAATAGCAAAAGGAGAAGGGTTAAGAAAGCTATTCTAATCCTAAGCTACGAATGAACAGTATCAATGGTGGCTGCTAAAGTAGACAGACTTCCTAAACTGGGTTTTCCTTGGCCAAGAGAAACCTACAGTTGCACAAAACTAGTGCAATCTTCTAAGGACTGCAAATTTTCATATCACATACACACACCATGTACATGCAATCAAACTAAGTTGCAACAATAAAGGAAAGAGGCTCAAACTAGCTTTGCAAAGTGATTCATCATCAATGAACCACAAAAAGCATTAGCTGGAGCTCATCAAATACTAAAACAACAAACACCATCACCACTCCCATTTAAAAAACTAACACTAAAACTAACATGGAAGGTGAACCATGCATACATAAAGAGCAAACTCAAAAGGAACACCCATAAATCATACAATGTTGCTTTCTATTGCTGCAAAATGTCTTTAGATCAATTCTCCAACCCTTACAAATGAGGGGCAAGCCCCTATTTATAGTTTTCCAAAGACCAAATGAATGGCTAGGATTCAATAACATTAGGGTTTCACCTACCCCACCATATTCAACAATTAAAAATACATTCCTTGTCTTTTCCCTGTTTTGTCATCTAGTGCAAGTTACTGTAGCAATTTTGTCATTTAGCTGATTTCCCCTTTTCACTGTAGCTAAAACTACCTGAAAGTTGTCTTTTGCTTGATGTGCTTGCAGTGTTCTTCCTTTGATCAAACAAGTCCATCGATGATTGGCATCAATGGATTGGTGGCCCCTAATTCGGGCAGAAAGCTCCTAAGAAATCATCATCATCTGGAAAAAAGGTAGGACAACCACCTCAATGGGCCTCTTCGATGGACCTACGAAAGGCTTCTTGACTCCTGCAAACATGAAGTGTCGTAGGTGCATTTATACATGAGTTAAAAAAAATGTCAGTCAAACCTACAAATTCCCTGTTAGATCTATCCATGCATCATCAAAATATCCTGATATTCATATTTGGAGCTCATTTGGGCCATAAACATTAATGTGTGCTTCAAGTGTACGAGTGCCAAAGGGCGGAAAGATGGCGGAAGAAAGCCAGAAGGCAGACAGCAGATAGAAGCCAAAATAGCTGGGAAGAAGGCAGGCTTCCGGCTGTTCAAAACAACCAAGAAGGAGGCAGGCTTCCAGATGTTCAAAACCACCGAGAAGAAGGAAGGCTCCCAGATGTTAAAAATAGCTAGGAAGAAGGGAGGCTCCTGGATGTTCAAAACAGCCGGGAAGGAGGCAGGCTCCCGAATTTTCAAAACATCCGGGAAGGAGACATGCTCCTGAAAATGGCCATGGAGGACCTGGGCTCCAGAGGCCGAAAGGGAGGTGGTCGTCGGAAGTTCCAAAACAGCCACGGAGAGGCAGAGCCCTGGAAACGGCCACGAAGGGGCTGGGCTCTTGATGGCAGAAGAGAGGTGGCTGCCAGAAGTTCCAAAATAGCCACGGAGAGGCGGAGCCCCAGAAACGGCCACAGAGGCACCAGGCTCCAGAGGCCTAAAGGGAGGTGGCCGCCGAAAGTTCCAAAATGGCCACGAAGAGGCGGAGCCCTGGAAACGGCCACGGAGGGGCCGGGCTCTACAGGCCAGAAGGGAGGTGGCCTCCGGAAGTTCCAAAATGGCCACGGAGAGGTGGAGCCCCAGAAATGGCCACGGAGGGGCCAGGCTCCGGAGGCCAGAAGGGAGGTGGCCACCGAAAGTTCCAAAATAACAAAAGGGGGACAAAGCTCCGAAACCACCGAAACTTAACCAAACTTTGAAAAAACCTTGGCAGTTCATTTAAGCACATCAAACACATTCCAGATCCAAAAAAGGGTGACCTCAAAGTCAAAAATGAGGAAACAGGAGCGATGGGGGTCCACGGATGTTTCTGAACAGCCAAGGAGGAAGGGAATTCCGGAGACAAAGTTCTGACACCATCGAAACTTAATGGAACATTAACGAAACCTTGGCAGTTCATTTACGCACTTCAAACACATCTCAGATCCAAAAAAGGTTGGCCCCAAAGTCAAAATTGAGGAAATGGGAGCGACGGGGGTCCGCGGATGTTTCCAAAACAACCAACGAGGAAGGGAATTTCAGAGGCAAAGTTCTGAAACCATCAAAACTTAACGAAACATTAACAAAAACTTGGCAATTCATTTATGCACTCCAAAAACATCTCAAATCCTCCAAAAAGTTGTCTTCAAAGTCAAAATTGAGGAAACGAGAGCGACGGGGGTCTGCGGATGTTTTCAAAACAACCAAAGCAAGACAAAAGGCAGAAAGGGGATGGGGGACTTTATTTCTCCATAGATTTGAATACCCCAAGCAAGTGAATCTCGATAGGGGAATTTTGATCTTTTGATGGCACATGACCAATTTGGGCTTGGAAATGGGGCACGCAAAAAAAGACAGGAGCAAAGCAGCCTGTCAGGAGTTAAAAAAGGGGGGATCCCTGCCTACGGTGGGGCGTGTGTGCAAAAAATGCACAATAAATGGTGACTCACTGGGGAAATGCTCTCAAGCATTTTGATGACAAATTGGAATCATGAACCTAGAATCTTTGGTTCCGACCTTCACGCTAGGGCAAACAAACTAGACGCCCAACCAAAGGATCTTGAAAACCATTAGCTAACCCAACCTTCAATATGCTGAAAATCCAAGTGTGTGCAATTGCATTAATTCCCATCCTCCAGTTGCTACAGGAACCCAAGCTTCGTGAAGTTAAGCTACGTAGTTTATTCTAACTCCAAAAGCATCTAGGACATTGCCTCACTGCAGGTGAGGCGTCCATAGCCCCGATGAGGTTGTCGTTGTGATTCTCTCGAACATTGCTCTACTACCAGCTAAGCATCCATAGCCCCGGTAGAGTTGCTCGGATACCCCTGAAAAGTTGAATTTTTTTTTCTTTTAATTTTTAGTGTTTTCTTTATTTCTTTTTTTTCTCTTTTCAGCTCTTTTATTTCAACTCGCAAGCATTGAAACTCGTGCTCAGGGCTGAGAATCACAGTGGCATTGGAGCAGAATTTTAGATTTTTCACTTAACTAGACTTCACAAAAGGCCCTATAGTGACTGTCAAATTCTTAAGATGTGTAAGAGCTATAAGATTTCAGAATACGTCAAAGTCAGACTAAACCAACAACTTATCCTCTTCGAATTAAACACCTAGATCGCTTGACACTAACATAAGACCTTCACCATCCACTATGAAGACTTGATTAGAGTTTGACAAAGAAATATGTAGAACAACCCTAGATAATTAGTATGGTTGTTGTGCGCACAAATGTGCCCAGCTAAAAGTAGACGAACCCCGAGCAAAGCAGCAACAAAGCGAAAGCAAACAAAAAGCAAACATTCTACATCAAACCAACTAACCTAAGGAAAGCAGGAAAGCAGAGTATTTATAGGAAATGTATACTACTCAAAAATGAGCTATGTACAAAGATATTTACAAAGCACTATGTTTAGGCATGACAAACCAACATTAACATTCATTGGATTTCATAATGCATGCATGAGCAAACAGGAAATCGTTATTGTTCTTAACCATGCAAACTTGTCTTTATATTCTGAAAAAAGAAATTCAATCTTGTAGTACTCAAGTTCAACCACGTCATCATGAAAAATCAGCAATTGAGGAGGCTCGTTGAACCCATGGTTAATCCATAAACGGGTTTCTTTCCCCTCATTCCCATAATCAAAATAATAAGTGCAATTATGAGAAACAATAGGGGCAAGGAAGGATAAAACCTGGATGTCATCACATGGAGGTGGCAGCGTTGGATAGTCAAGAGCAAGCACAACATCATTGATCCTTGCATTAGCAGCCTCAGGCGGGCATGGTGGAGGGTGCATCACTTTGGACAGTAAGCATGCATAAGGCTGGGAGGATGGGGTAGCAAACAACTCTTTCAATCTACCAATGGGACCCACAATCTCCACTGGTTGTTCCTCGACAAAGTACACCTCATCTGCGTGGGTTTCCATTGCCAAAACCTCTTCTTAACTACTGTCTTCAAGGGGCAGCATGTTGTCCCATCTCCTTTCCCAAGTGTCAGCCTTATTTTCGTGATGTTCAGTGTCATGGGATGATAACATATATGAATCTATCTTATTGCAGCCATCTGAATATGAGGGAAGATCAACAATGATCATGGTAGAAGGGCTGCAAGTTGCATCTTGTAGTCAGCTAGGTGCTTCATCTCTATTAGCAGCTATCTCAGGACCTCCACCTTTGTCTTCTTCTTTTTGTTGTTCATGCATCTCATCATGATGTTCACTCGTTTCCTCTTGCTCACTATCACTGTAAATGGAGAAGGAGATCCTCTCCCAATCTAGAAACTCTAGTGCATCACTATTTGGGGGCTTAAGGAGTATGTATTCATCAATGTCGTCTTCTAGGATGTGCTCTTCCTCAGCATGAGCATACCTCCGTAGTGCAGCTCCCAATGGAAAGAAGTCATCAATTGATGGAACCTCATCAAGGGGACCAAAGTCTATTGCACAATTTCCCTCCAAAGACTCATCAAAAATCCCACCATCCATGGCACATAACTGCTCTTCAAGAGGAAGAACTTCTTGATGACTGGTGGACAGCATTCCCGTTTGGTCTACTTCATCGCTCGGAAGCCTGAGACTATATTGTTGTCTTTCTTCTATTGCTGCCCCAACATTCTCTTGAGGACTACCTTCAACTGAGTCATTAGTTGATTTGAGATTTTGGTCTTCTTCTTTAATCCTTGAAGTGGCTGCGGGAGGTGATGTGCTTGGTTGTGCCCCTTATCCTTTGACTTGCTTAATGGCCTTATGGCATAGCTTACATGTGAGCTCTGAGTGCGATGAATCATGGAGTTGACACCAATTTGGGAGCAACAATATCTCCAAATCCACTTGGTATTTCAACTCAGTCCAATCCCTTGCTAGTCTCGAGATGAGCTGGTCATATCTTTCCACCAATGGGTCCTCATCATCATTTGGGAAGGAAGGTGAATAGTAGAAAGTTGTGGCAAGTGGTTGTTCCCGCTCCTCCAAATCTGCATTTTCAGATGCTTGATCATTTTCATTCATGAATGAGAGGTCCTCTAATATAATATTTCTTATTTCTTTTCCATCATTCTCTATTGTCCCAAGGCTATCAACATTTTCCTCTTTCTGATTTTCAACATCTTCATTTGCTGCCCCAGCATACACTACTGCAAACTCTTTTGATTCATCTTCAACTGCCAGTCCGTCTTCTAGAGCTGGGGACTGCTTTTTTTCAATGGAGGAACAAATTTTTGATCTATTTCTAGCTGATTGTTCATCAAGGAAGCTTGTTTTCCTAAGGAAATTATCCTCTTCCTTTTGGATCTGATCCTCTATGTCTACTATCCCAACACTAGCCTGTGTCAGATTTCTTGATTCATCTATGGTGTGTTGTCCTCAAGCTTCCAACAACTTTCCCACCTCATGGCATGAGTCCCCTTTACTAGGAGATGGCTGCTCCAACTTGTTCACATGATCCTTGACTTGGGCGATGACATTTGTGCATGATCAGCAAGTGAATTCAGAGTGGGGTGCATTGTGAAATCTGCACCAACTTGACATCAATATTTCTTTCAATCTTGGTCCATCCTTGCTGCTCAAATGTTCCTGGACCAGCTCCTTGAATGCCTTGGTTGCCATGGTTGTCAATTCTTCCTCCGAGTTTGCAAGGGCTAAAGGCTGATATATTTCCCAAAAAGGAATTTCTCCCTGCAAGACCTTCTCAATTCTGTCCAAGAATGTTAGACACCCCAATTCACTATGCCTGCAAGTGCAATGGATCCGACATCTATCTGCCAATGCAAATTGTTGCAATGGCTTCTTCAGTCTCTTGTTCAAATTTGTATGCAACTGAGTGATGTCAATTTGTATATGATGCTCCATTTTGACTCAGCTTCTTTTGCCTTCAAAATTTTCTAATTTTTAGCATTGAAAGAGATCTCCCTATCTCAGATTTCTTCTTTGCAAGTGCTCCTTTTGATTTCCAACTTTCAGCTTTATATCTTCAACATGTCATGCCCTCCTTCTAGTGCCAGTTCTGTTGATGTATTTTTTATGCACTTCTCAACACGGGTAATGCGTAGATGCACTACCTCTCTTGAAAGACAATCTTCCACAATCAGAATGCAGAACACTATCCCAAGGTCTCTAATGTCAGGTCTTGACAGTGCTTGGAATATCTCAATTGTTTGATGTGATTTGTTGGAATCACAAGGCGGTCTTACGGATGAGTTACATAGCATGGAAGTTGGGTTTGCAAATGCAGTTTCAAAGTGCTGAAAGTGAATGAACAGTTGTTGTCCACTCAAAACAGCAAATTGAAACTCATCAAGTTCATCTAATTTAGCTTCATGGTGATGCTTTGGGTCCTACTCTAACCAAGGATTAAAAAAATCAGCAAAGGACAAGGGTTAAGAAAGCTATTCTAATACTAAGCTACGAATGAACAGTAATAATGGTGGCTACTAGAGTAGATAGACTTCCTAAACTGGATTTTGCTTGCCCAAGAGAAACCTATAGTTGCACAAAACCAGTGCAATCTTCTAAGGAGTGTCGATTTTCACATCACATACACACATCATGTACATGCAATCAAACTAAGTTGCAACAATAAAGGAAAGAGGCTCAAACTAGCTTTGCAAAGTGATTCATCATCCATGAACCATAAAAAGCACGAGCTGGAAGTTCATCAAATACTAAAACAGCAAACACCATCACCACTCCCATTCAAAAAACTAACACTAAAACTAACATGGAAGATGAACCATGCATACATAAAGAGCAAACTCAAAAGGAACACCCATAAATCATGCAATGTTGCTTTCTGTTGCTGCAGAATGTCTTTACATCAATTCTCCAACCCTTACAAATGAGGGGCAAGCCCCTATTTATAGTTTTCCAAAGCCCAAATGAATGGCTTGGATTCAATTACATCGAGTGGCCCAGATTCAATTACATTAGGGTTTCACCTACCCCACAATATTCAACAATTAAAAATACATTCCTTGTTTTTTCCCTGTTTTGTCATCTAGTGCAAGTTACTATAGCAATTTTGTCATTTAGCTTATTTCCCCTTTTCACTGTAGCTAAAACTGCCTGAAAGCTGTCTTTTGCTTGATGTGCTTGTAGTGTTCTTCCTTTGATCAAACAAGTCCGTTGACGATTGGCATCAATGGATTGGTGGCCCCTAATTCAAGCAGAAAGCTCCTAAGAAATCATCATCATCTAGAAAAAGGTAGGACAACCCCCTCAATGGGCGTCTTCGATAGACCTACGAAAGGCTTCTTGACTCCTGCAAACACAAAGTGTCGTAAGTGCATTTATACATGAGTTAAAAAAAATGTCAGTCAAACCTACAAATTCCCTATTAGATCTATCGATGCATCATCAAAATATCTTGATATTCATATTTGGAGCTCATTTGGGCCATAAACATTAATGCGTGCTTCAAGGGTGCGAGCGCCAGAGGGCGGAAAAGGCAGCTAGATGGCAAACAGTGGGTGGAAGGCAAAATAACTAGGAAGAAGGCGGGCTCCCGGATGTTCAAAACAGCCAGGAAGGAGGTAGGCTCCTGGATGTTCAAAACCATCGAGAAGAAGGAAGGCTCCCAGATGTTAAAAATAGCCAGGAAGACAGGAGGCTCCTGGATGTTCAAAATAGCCGGGAATGAGGCAGCTCCCGGGATGTTCAAAACAGCCGGGAAGGAGACAGGTTCCCAGAAATGGCCACGGAGGACCTGGCTCCTGAGGCCGAAAGGGAGGTGGCCGTCGGAAGTTCCAAAATAGCCACAGAGAGGCAGAGCCTCGGAAATGGCCACGAAGGGGCTGGAGGGTGGAAAGGAGGTGGCCGTAGGAAGTTCCAAAACTGAGAGGCGGAGTCCCAGAAACGGCCACGGAGGGGCCGAGCTCCAGAGGACTAAAGGGAGGTGGCCGCTGAAAGTTCCAAAATGGCCACGGAGAGGCGGAGCCTTGGAAACAGCCACGGAGGGGCCAGGCTCTGGAGGCCGGAAGGGAGGTGGCTGCCAGAAGTTCCAAAAGGGCCATGGAGAGGTGGAGCCCCAGAAACGGCCACGGAGGGGCCGGGCTCTGGAGGCTAGAAGGGAGGTGGCCACCGGAAGTTCCAAAATAGCAAAAGGGGGACGAAGCTCTGAAACCACCAAAACTTAACCAAACTTTGACGAAACCTTGGCAGTTCATTTAAGCACATCAAACACATTCCAGATCAAAAGAAGGGTGACCCCAAAGTCAAAAATGAGGAAACGGGAGCGATGGGGGTCCACGGATGTTTATGAACAGCCAAGGAGGAAGGGAATTCCAGAGGTAAAGTTCAAAAACCATCGAAACTTAACGGAATGTTAACGAAACCTTGGCAGTTCATTTACGCACTTCAAACACATCTCGGATCCAAAAAAGGTTGCCCCCCAAGTCAAAATTGAGGAAATGGGAGCGACGGGGGTCCGCAGATGTTTCCAAAACAGCCAAGGAGGAGGAAAATTCTGGAGGCAAAATTCCAAAACCATCGAAACTTAACGAAACGTTAATGAAACCTTGGCAGTTCATTTTCGCACTCCAAAAACATCTCAAATCCACCAAAAAGTTGTCCCCAAAGTCAAAATTGAAGAAACGGGAGCGACAAGGGTCCGTGGATGTTTCTGAAATAGCCAAAGCAAGACAAAAGGCAGAAAGGTGATGGGGGACTTTATTTCTCCGCAGATTTGAATACCCCAAGCAGGTGAATCTGGGTAGGGGAATTTTGATCTTTTGATGGCACATGACCAATTTGGGCTTGGAAATGGGGCATGCAAAACAAGACAGGAGTAAAGCAGCTTGTCGGAAGTGAAAAAAAGGGGGGGTTCCTGCCTACAGCGGGGCGTGTGTGCAAAACATGCACAACAATACTCACCTATGAAAAACTGAATATTTAAATTCTTTCTATCTACACTCATGTCCACAAAGACTATTTTAGTCCTTTGTGTATGAAATTTTTCTCTCTACACTCATGTCATAAAAATTTGATTTTATTCCTTTGTCTATGAAATTTTTCATGTCTACACTCATGTCTAAAAAGTCAATTTTTGTCCTTTGTGTATGGAGAAACAATTACTCCAATAATTTTTATTTTTTTATTAGCATATTTTAACTTTTTTTCATCTACACTCACCTCTAGAAACCTGTTTCTATTCTTGTGTACCGCAAAACAATTACTCATATAATTTTTAGTTTGTTGATTAGAATATTTAATTATTTTTCAGTGTTTGTTATGTGAATTTAGAATTAAGTCTACTTTGATTCATAAAATTTCTTATATGTTTGTCATGTAGACAAATATTTAATTATTTGATTATTGTTGTAGCTAAAACTCCTACTTTTAAATATAAAGAACATAATATTTGTATTAAAAATTTTTTTTTAACTTTTTATCATTTTAATGTTTTTATAAAGGTTTTAATATCAAAATAAATTACATTAAAATACCAGCACCCACTTTACCCATCAACCTAGCTCTATATATGGATGCGCTTTCACAGGCGGCTACAATTGGCATTTGTTGGACGTTAGAAATAGTTAAAGGGTAAAATACATATTCGTCCACAACATGGTTACCCGCCTCAATGGGTTTTTGTAGATGAGCGATGGGTGGACAAATTTCACCCATTTTATCGGCAGAAGGAAAATATGAATGGGGATGATTACAGACCAGTGCACAAGAGGCACAATACCCCTAAATTGATGGTTCAAATGGATCGATTGGGAGTGGTTTGAAAAGGACACAATCCACCTGATTCGCCCTAGAAGCATAACCAAAATCAGAATTACCCATTTTCGTCTCCTTGGAAAAAATCAAATAGCAGGTGTAAGGGCTGGGAGGAGTGGTCGACTCACAAAAGATCGGCCAAAAATTGCATGGAAAGGAAAGTGAGGAATGCAAAGTGGGAAGAAGAGATTTGGACTGCGGTGGAGGAATGCATCCCTAATTAGAGTATTATTGAAGATCTATTGGAAATCAATGTCACAGAGGAAATCAAATAAGATTCAACTATTCTTGGGGAGTGTGCATTTATTTGTTGCTTCATCAAAATTCTGCCTGATAGGGCTTCGATAAAGGGCTAGATTAAGTAGCAATGGAAAATGAAAGTCCATACAAGGTTTTTGTGAAAAGGTTTCTTTTTGGTAGCTTTTGCAAATGAAGAAGCAAAGATATGGCTCACAGAAGGTGACCTGTGGTTCATGAATGATTATCCCTTATACATGCAGCCATGGAGTCAAAACTTTGACCTGATAAAAATGAGGCCATATGACTAGCCCGTCCGGATAAGACTATACAATCTCTTGATGGAGTACTGGACTAAAGAATGTTTTGTAAAAATTGGCCACTCTATGGGCTCCCTAATGGAAATTGACATGAGTATCTTGAATGGTGACATACAAATACGCTAGAATGAAAGTTGTGGCAATTTATACCATACCTAAGAAAATTTGCCTTTTGGTGGATGGGGTTCCCCAGTTTCAAGAGATTGAAGTAGAAGACACAAAATGGTTCTGCCTCATTTGTGGTGCCCGATATCACAAGGAGGCAGAGTGTGCTAGAGAAATGAAGAGGTTTTTGAGAAAGTCACAATAGGAGGATCTTCCCCTATTGTGCACAGGCCCACTCTTGATCCCTCTGTTGAGGAGAAAAATCAAGTAAGTGATGTCCCAAAGGGTGGGATGGAGCATGTTGAAAATCCACCTAAGGTATCAAAATATGAGAAGCAATCAGATGATTTGCAGTTGAAGACCCCTCTTCAGGGGAAGAGTCATGATCGGGAGCAAATTGAGGTTGTCAAGTTTGCTTCTCTGGAAAGTAATGAGTTAGATTCAAACATTGACCTGAATGATACGCTGAACATTATTGAGGATACATGCATATCTCAATCAGCTGCAAAGCATTTGGGTGTGGGAAAAATTGGCACATCTAGGAATACGAGTAGAAGGAAATCCTTCAAACAATTGAGGGAAGAGGAGGTTGCTGCAAAGAAATTCCCCAACATCACTAAATTTCTATGTACCAAGGGAAGAATCCCCTCCCTTGGGAAACAATGAAGATAACAACATGAAATGTTAGGGGCCTAACAACCCCTGACAAGCAACACCTAGTTAGGCATCAACTACAAAAAAGCATATACAACATCATATTGCTACAAGAAATTAAGCTCACTAGAGAGGAAGGGAACAATTTTTTGAAGTATTTATGGCTCTAGAATGGCTTTTTACAAGACAAATTGCATAAGGCAAGAGGATTAGGACTAATGTGGAAAGAAGCTATGATCTCGGTGTATGTTATTGGCTCATCAGAAAGGTGGTTGGTAGCTAAGATTTATGATATTGGGCACAATTGCCAATTTGTGATTATGAAAATTTACGGCTAGATGAAAACTGAGGAGAAGGCGCCCCTTCCTCAAGGAGAAAATGATCATTGGTGGTGATTTTAATGCTATTCTGGACCTGATCGAGAAGAGTGGCAACATTCAAAGTGTATCTGAGGCCACCATTTCCTTCAAGAATTTCGTGGCAGAAGCTAGATTAGTTGACTATCCCATAGGAAATGGGGCATTCACTTGGACCAACAAGCAGAAGGAGTTCACTGTGATTGCTGAGAGACTGAACATATTTTTGGCCTCTTTAGGTTCGAGCAATGATGGCATGCAATTCGAAGCTAGCATTCTACCTGTGTTGATTTTGGATCACTTCCCAATAGAATTAACAATATTTGGATGACCAAAATTGTTAAAAATGAGTTTCAAATTCTAGCATATGTGGTGGTGGGATAGGAGCCTTGTTGGCCTTCTGGAAATCTAGTGGAAGGAAGCTCGGGTTGGTGGAGCGATTAGTTTCAAAGTAGTCAAGAAACTTCAGTTAATAAAGGAAACGTTGAAGGTATGGAGCAAGGATAAGTTTGAAAATATTTTTGTGGAAAAACCCAAGGTGGAAATAGAGTTGGAAGCACTCAATCAGAAAGTAATCAAAGATGGCATGAGGAATGATGAATTCTAAAAAGAGAAAGAATTGAATGCAATGTTGGCCAAACTCTTGAAGAGAGGAAATTTATTTGAAGGACAAGTCAAGGGAGGTGTGGCATAGTGAGGGTGACTTAAACTCAAAGTTCTTTCATGCTTCGGTGTTGGCTAGGAGGGTTGTGAACAAGATAGAAGAAATACAGACTATGAATAGCTCCACCACTCGCGCCCTAATGGAGGTGGGTTTGGTTGTAGCTGAATTTTGTAAACATCTTCTTGGTGACCAAAGGATGCAAGAGGAAGGTGGTAGTATCCTAGATTTGATAAGAAAATGGGTTAGCGATGTAGATAATATTATGCTCTATGTAATGGTAACTAAAGAAGAAGTAAAGGCTGCTTTATTTCAACTACACCCAGATAACACACCAAGGCCTAATCAGTTCAACACAAAATTCTTCCAGTCACGTTGGAGTTTTGTGGGGGTTGACCTCTGGGAGCTAGTGGAATATTTTTGCAAGACTAAGAGGTTTGTGAAGGATTTGAACAATTCAGTGATTTCCTCGGTCCCTAAAAACCAAATTGCAAGTCATTTAGTGACTACAGGCCCATTTTTCTTTGCAATACGGTATATAAGGTCATAGCTAAAGTACTTACCAACAAACTCAAATTGGTGTTGGGGAAAATAATATCTAGAGAGCATAATGGATTCATCCCTAGTCGGGAAATCACTAACTGCATCCTGCTTTGTTTAGAGGTGGTACATAAACTCAAGACGAATAAGAAGGTGGGGATGTTCATCAATTTGAACATATGTAAGGCATACAATAAAGTTTGATGGGGCTTCCTAATGAAAGTAGTGGGGAAGTTGGGATTCAATACCCACTGGTGCAAACTCATATACTATTGCATCTCTTTTGTGCATTTTTTAGTTTCAGTAAACGGGACACTGCATGGCTTCTTTTAGGCCACCAATGGACTCAGGTAGGGTGACCCCATATCACCATTCCTATTTGTAATTATAGTTGAATCCTTAAGCAACACAATCAAAAATAGTTGCCAACGGTTGGAATGGAAGGGGGTGCGGGTTGCTCCAAATATGGAACCAGTCACCCATACATAATTTTCTAATGACACTACCCTTTTAGGTGAGGCAAGTATAATGGAGGCTAGATCAATCAAAAGGGTACTAGATGATTACAAAAAACAATCGCGCCAGAAAACGAATAAGGAGAAATCATGTATATATTTTTTCAATACAAGGCTATCACTACAATTGTCTATTACTAGGATATTGGGCTTTCAAGGGGGGAAATTGCTAGGAAAATTCTTAGGGGTGAATATTTTTGATGGCACATGCAAAGAAAAGCATTGGGATGAAGTGGTTGGAAAATGAAAAAACAAGGCAATGATGTGGAAGAATAGCTGGCTCACTTTGGCTGGAAGAATAACAATGAATAAGGTGGTTTCTTTCACAATCCCAATATATATTATGTCATGTTTGAAGTGCCCATGAAGGTTGAGGAAGACATGGAAATATTTTTTGAAGAAGTTCCTATGGGAAGGCTCCAACAATTAAAAGAGAATACTGCTGATAGGTTGGGATACAACATATAAAGCAAAAGGGGATGGCAGGCCTGGTTTGCAAAAGATTAGGTTCCAAAATATTGCCCTGGGAGCCAAATTGATATGGAAGATGTACAAGTTTCAGAAAAAGTAGTGGTGTTAGATACTACAAAACAAGTATCTGGATAATGGGGAGCCTTCTATAATTTTTACAATTGCCATAAAATTTTGGAAGAGATGTTTGAGCTGGATTAGTATTATGATAGGCTACAGAAGGTTCACGGAACCAAGGTGGTGGAGTATGTTTGTAAAGATTAAGGTTTGATTGGCGGTCAGTACAAATGGAAAGAAGTGGATTTCATGTTGTTACCAAAAGAAGTTAAAGAGGTTGTGGCACTGGAACTTTCTAACAGGTCAATTAATTTGCACAATTAGGAAGAAACAATTATTTGGTGTGGGGATCTGGGGAATACTCGACCAAACTTGGATTCCGTATAAAAATTTCACTTAGTGAAGAGAAGTCATGGATGGCTACTCTCTGTTGGAAAAGGGAAGTGTTTTTGAAGGATGGTGCTTTCCTTTGGGTGGACCTTCACCAGCAGTGTCTTACATGACAAAGATTAAAAGGAATTGGGATTACAAGACTGTCACAATCCACATTCTGTGAACATGAGGAGGAAAGTGTGGATCATCTATTTCTCAATTTTCCCATGCTTGCCTCATGTTGGGATTGGCTACTAGTGTCCTTTTGACTCTAGGGACTGCCACAGGTGAAGCTTTGGGAGTTTATGAATAGTTGGCTGATTGCAAATAAGAGTGGATATTGGCATGGAATCTGGATATTGGCACCATCATTGGTCATATGGCATTTTTGGAAAGAGAGGAATAAAGGCATCTTCAAAGATGAATTTCTTAGCAACGATCTTCTTATACCAAAGATTTAGGGTACCATCATTGAGACAACAAACAATAGAAATATTTTTGGTGCCAAGGGTAGGTTCACAAGATGGGACGAGGAAATCTAGAAGGTGTGGCCTAATCTCAAAACACCTAAGCCCTCGGCCCTAGGATTGGGTAAGGTTGAAAGGAAGGTAGTGCGTTGGCTGCAAACAGTGAGATTAAAATGGAAATTAAACTTCGACGGGGCTGCCAAACGTAACCCTGGACGGGTTGGTGTTGGATGCATAATCAAAGACAAGTGTGGTCAGTGTGTGTGGGCAGTGTCAAAGTGTTTGGTCTATTTATATTAATATATATTATGGGTTATATATATTATAATCTATTGTATTTTAACCATCTATTTTTTAATTTTAATTGAATCATTTATTTAATTTTCCAATTTATATTGTATATATAATCTCATCTTTCTTCTTCTTTTTTGGTTAATTAATATTGTTTTAATTTTTAGTATATCTTCCTTCATTTCTTTTAATAATTTTAATAATCGTTCCTCAATCATTTTTTTATATAATTCATCTTTATAATTCTCTTAGATAATTTATTCACTATTTGAGCCATTTAACCTTTAACATTTTTTTGATCCATTTATTTGTATTATATCATATTATTATATTATTCATTCTTCTATTATGTCTTCATTTTTTTTCCTCTTTTCACATTTACTTCATTTTTCAATCTCCTCCCTCCCTACCCTTTCCCACCACTTAACTCTTTTTAAGGTCATTTCTACAATCATATTTTCATTATCCTCTTCCTATGATGAATCATTGTGTTAGGTTTAGGGTAAGGCCATTAGTGTTATTTATTCATTGTTTGTGACATTTAACTTTAACCTTTTTTATCCATTTATTTGTGTTATATAATATTTCTATATTATTCATTCTTCTATTATGTCTTCATCATTTTTTCACCTATTTTCATTTTTACTTCAATTTCCAATCTCCTCCCTCCCTACCCTCTACCACCACTTAACTCTTCTTAAGGTCATTTCTACAATCATATTCTTCATTATCCTCTTCCTACCATTTAGTGTGGTTCAAAATGTCAATTCAAAATAGCATACATAGTTTAATGTAGAAGGTTTTACTCTATCATTCATAGGCTTTGAAAAAATCATACCATCTATAATCATCAATTCGCTAATATTTAACAACTTTTGATTTGAATGAAGAGATATAATTGCACTTGTGTCTACTACAAATCAAATGGGATAATTTAATATATATATTTTATTTTTAATATATATATTAAATTGAAAATAAACAACTTGTAATAAATAACCATTTTAATCTATAACAATTTCATATTAATAATAAGAGAAGAAACATTGACAACATGTAATATATAACTTTTAATGATTTTAAGTTATATTGTATTTATTTTATTTATTTAATATATAATAATTTGTAATATAACATTTATTGAATATATTATTTTTAAAAAATTTAGTGATAAAAATTAGTTTTATAGGGATAGTGTTATGATCATAGATAGGGTTAGAGATAGGTCTAGGACTAAGATAATGGTTTCAAATTTATTGTTAGGGTTAGAGTTAGGGAAAGGGTTAGGTTTAGGGTTAGGAATAGAATTAGAGTTAGGGTATGAGTTAGGGTTAGGGTTAGGTGATTAAAATAACTAATTAACAAAGCTAAAACACTATAATTAACAAAACTTGCATTTAATTTTATTCACATTAACAAAACTTACATTTAATTTTTATCAAATCTAAAAAACAATAATTATAATACTATTTAATTTATTATGTGGTGTTTAAATTGAATATCTTATGATATTAACACAATAAAATAATATAGAAATAAATCTCCTTTTAGTAATAAATAATAGTTTGGGAAACAATATACAAAACAAATTATCAACAAATTATGAAACAACATATAATACAAATTAACAAAAAAATAAATTAGACATTAAAAAGATATGAAAATATATATTAAAATAATAATTATTACAAAATCTCCAAATCAAAGTTAACAATTAAAATAATTATTATTACAAAAGTTCCACAAAATTTGAAGACGTAAAATACATCTACTCTCAAATTTATTCATAAATCTTAGAATTCTTCTTCAATGCCCTTGTCCTTGTCCTTTGGAATCTTTTTCAATGCCCTTGTCCTTGTCCTTTGGAATACTTCACTATAATCCATAATCACTCTATTTGTAGGTAATGTTTGTGTGACATGTTCAATGTCATCCACACAATGTTAATAAATGAACGACCATAAAAATTTGAGTTGTATGTACAACAAAGAACAAGGTGTGGGTAAAAATTTGAGTTGTATGTACAACAAAGCACAAGGTGTGGGTAACAATGAGGCCAATAAACTTCTTCAATGCCCAATAGAGGTAATGTTTTTGATAAAAGGGGGGATAAATGGGTTTTACAGGGACCCAAAACCACAAATTATCATTACAAACAAAGACCACAAAAGAGGCCCAAAAGACAAAAAGGCAGCTAGAAAGAAATAAACCAGCTAAAACAGACAGCCACGAAAAACCACAAAAAAACCATTAAACGGCCAGCAACCAAATAAAGCAGGGCCCAGCCACAGCTAATCCATGGACTTCAAAAGCTCATTCGCATTTCCTGGACCCCCTCCATAAAGATCAGAGTCATATTAGGGGTGGTCGGGGCTTTTCTTTTCGTGTTGGATTGGTGCGCTTAGAAATCCCAGCTTCCTCATCCTGGTCTTTCTCCTGGTCAAGGTCAACAATCCTGCATAGTGGTATTCTTCTCCGCATCGTTCTAAATTAACTCCACAACTTTGGCTTCAATTTCCCCCAGCTTACAGTGAAGAGACAATTTTTTTGTTTTCAACTCGCTAATTTCATGAAATAACCAATTGGCAGCATTAAACTGGTCCAAAGAACACTTCTTGGCATTTCCAATGAAGTCGAAAAGGGGGTCACATTTAGCATTGGCCCCAAAAATAACTGACTCCGCCCTTCTAGGGGGGCTATAGTTCTCCTGTTGAAAATTCTGAGGGAAGTGGGGGTTCTCAGGACAAGGCCACTTTTGTGTGACATGTTCACCACACTTTCAATAAATGACCAACCATAAAAAATTGAGTTGTGTGTACAACAAAGCACAAGGTGTGGGTAACAATGAGGCTAGTAAAGTAGGATTAAATTAACTAATTCCATTTGATTGTCACTCTCAAACACCTTACAATACCATTCCCATGCTTCTATTTCAATATTAATCTTCCCATTAATATAGTTATCTTTCTCAAATTGAACCCCCCATCCATACCAAAATGATTTATCATACACAAAACTCAAAAGTGTTAACTCTTGACATAATATATTTGATTTTATGAATGCTTGCAACTCTTCATTTTGATTGGTTGAAATAGATAACATAAGACAATGTAAATAAATAAATAAATAAATTTTTTAAGTGCCAAATCTATATAAATTATTAAATGTTCCTCAAATATAAGTTAAAATTTTTTAAGCAAATGTTTAAATTTTTTATCGCATTTTATCCAATGTTAATTTCAAATTTTAAATGATTTAAAAAAAACTTGTGTTGTACAAATGATAATAAAAATTAAATAGATATATGAAATTTGATTGAAAAAATTTCATGCCTTGATAAATCCCCACGCACTTTATATAAATAAAAATTTAATATTTGATTTGTATTTTCAATAAATTATTTAATAAAGAAATAAAAATAAAATATATAATAAATATATCTCTAACCCAAAATCTAACTCTAACCCTAACCCTAAACAAAATTAATAAACCTAACCCTAACCCTAAACAAAATTAATATACCAATAGCCCTTGGGAAATTACAATTACTTTGGAGAAGCAAAGGTAAAGATTTTCGCTTATCTCTATCAAGAATATTTAACTTCTATTTTGTCTGAAAGGCCATATGAATGAAGATAACTTTAGTTATATTGTAGATCTATCGGTTGTATAATAAAATTTTTAGTTATATTGTAGATCTATCGGTTGTATAATAAAAACTTTGCACTTGACTTTAGCAAATGTTAGTAAGGGATATAGAAACATTAACTTTGTTGCACATCATAGTCAAAATAAAAACCTCTAAAATTTATTTAGTTAAATCTTAAAAAATCTTGTATTTAATTATTATGATTTAAGATGTTAATGTTTATTTGGTCCAACTTAATGTTCAAATGTAAATCTTCATAATGATTTATTTTTATTGATAGTATTTAACTTCAATTTCATATAAATGGATGTATGATTCTAACTTAAAAAAATTATTTGAATATTAAATTAAACCAATTTAAATATTTAAATAATACTCATGATTTTTAGTAATTTCTTAAACATATTCATTATCTCCAATTTCATAATCATTAATTTTAACTCTAACCCTAACAAGTAGCTACATGATTAGATTGGATAGGTTTTTTCTATGATTATTTTTTTGCCATTTAATCTAAAATGTGAAAACAAACACATAAATTAGTAATTAGTAGATTATAAATTATATATTATAATTAATAAATTATAAATAATAAAAATAAATATTAATTATAAATATTATAAATATTGAAATAAAAAATTAAAATTTATTAAATTTATAGTATATTAAATAAAATTATATAAAATGTTAAATATTAAATAATGATAAAAAAAATATTTAAATATTACTCGTGCTTTAGTAGTTCCTTAAATAATTTCATTATCTTCAATTCTATAATTATTAATTTTAACTATAACCCTAACTCTAATGAGAATTCTAACCCTAACCCTAATTTTAACCTTAACCATAACTATATTTATAATGCTAACCTTAATCCCACCACTAATAAGTAATTCTAATTGTAACTCTAACCCTCATCGTAATCCTTATTCAAACCTTAAGTATAATCAAAACACTAATTAAACTATAACCTTGATTGAACCCTAATTAGGATTAGGGTAAGGTTAGAGTTGGGGTTGAATTAGGGATATTTATATAAAATTGTAATTATATATCTATATATTACCTATGAACAATTTTTCATCAAATAAATCACATTTTAATTAACATAAATTAATAAAATCTTACTTATAATTATAATGAGAATCCAATTAATGTCTTATATATTAGGGTTAGAGTAGGTTTAGGGTTAGGGTTAGGGTTAGGGTTAGGGTTAGGATTACAATTAGGGTTAGGCTTAGGTTTAGGGTTAGGATTAGGATTAGGGTTATAGTTAGGATTTAATTAGGGTTAGGGTGAGGGTTCAGGTTAGGATTAGGGTTAGGATTAGGGTTAGGGTTAGGGTTAGCATTAGGGTTAGAATTAGGATTAAAGTTAGGGTTAGGGTTATGTTTAAAATTTTGTTTAGTGTTAGGGTTAGGGTTAGGGTAAGGGTTAAATTAGGTTAGGATTAGGATTATGATTATGGTTAGGGTTTAATGAGGGTTAGGGTTAGGATTAGGATTGGGTTAGGGTTTAGTGTTTAGTGTTTAGGGTTAGGGTTAGGGTTAGGATTAGGGTTAGGGTAAGGGTTGGGGTTAGAATTATGGTTCAAGGGTTAGGGTTAGGGTTAGGATTAAGGTGAGGGTTAAGGTTAGGGTTAGAATTAGGGTGAGGGTTATAGTTAGGGTTAGGATTAGGGTGAGGGTTAAGGTTAGGGTTAGGATTACGATTAGGTTAGGGTTAGGATTAGCATTAGGGTTAGGTTTAGGGTTAGGGTTGGAATTATAGTTAGGGTTTAAAAACAATTTTTTAAATTAATATATTAAAAAGTAGATTATCTAAATCTTTAAAAAAACAATGTAATTAAGAATTACATTAACATGTAACTTTTTGCTAAAAATGAAAAATAATTTATATAACTTTATTATTGTTATTGATGTATTTATTGTTATTTAGAATTAAGTTATGATTATGATTAGGATTTAATAAGAGTTACAATTCAATCAGAGTTCTAAAATGAAGTTTTCAATTAGGGTTAGGGTGATTATGGTTAAATAAAGATACAATTAGGGTTAGGGTTAAATTAGGGATAGTGTTAGGGCTATGGATCAATTAAGATTAGGATCCAATTAGGATTAGGGTTCAATTAAGGTAGGGTTATACAATAAAGCTCGTGGTAAAGGTCAGGGTTAGGGTTAGGGTTGGAATAATGGTTAGGAGTTAGTTAGGGTTAGGTTTAAAATTAGAATTGAGTAGAGTGATAATTATGGTCAGGATTCAAATTAGAATTAGGGTTATAGTTAGGGTTGGGGTTAGAATTAAGATAAAGTTTAGGGTTATAATTCAATTAGGGTTAGGGTTAGAGTTGGGGATTGAATAGTGTTAGGGTTAAGCTTTAATTAGGTTTAAGATTCAATTATTGTTAGGGTTAAATTGATGTTCAATTGCGGTTAAGGTTCTAACTTAAATTTTGGGATTAGGGTTAGGGTTTGGGTTACAAATCAACAAGGATTAGTGCTATAACTATAATTATAATAAGGCTTAACACTCAATTAGGATTTAATTACTAGAGTTATAATTAGGATACATTAGCATTTAATTAGGGTTATAATTAGGGTACATTAGCATGTAACTTTGCTAAAAAATGAAAAATAATTTATATAACTTTATTATTTTTATTGATGTATTTATTGTTATTTAGAATTAGGTTATGATTATGATTAGGATTTAATAAGGGTTACAATTCAATTAGAGTTCTAAAATGAAGTTTACAGTTAGGGTTAGGGTGATTATGGTTAAATAAAGGATACAATTAGGGTTAGGGTTAAATTAGGGATAGTGTTAGGGCTATGGATCAATTATGATTAGGATCCAATTAGGGTTAGGGTTCAATTAAGGTAGGGTTATACAATAAAGCTTGGGTTAAAGGTTATGGTTAGGGTTAGGGTTGGGATAATGGTTAGGAGTTAGTTAGGGTTAGGTTTTAGTTAAGGTTAGGGTTCAATTCATAATATAGTTAAAATTAAGGTAGCTATTAGATTTAGGGTTAGTGTTAAAATTAGAATTATGAGTAGAGTAATAATTATGGTTAGGATTCAAATTTGAATTAGGGTTGTAGTTAGGGTTAGGATTAGAATTAAGATAAATTTTAGGGTTATAATTCAATTAGGGTTAGGGTTAGATTTGGGGATTGAATAGTGTAGGGGATTGAATTGCTAGGGTTAAATTGATGTTCAATTATAGTTAAGGTTCTAACTTAAATTTTGGGATTAGGGTTAGGGTTGGAGTTACAAATCAACAAGGATTAGTGCTACAACTATAATTATAATAAGGCTTAACACTTAATTAGGATTTAATTACTAGAGTTATAATTAGGGTACATTAGCATTTAATTAGGGTTAGAGATCAATTATAATTAGGGTTAGGATTATATTTCAATTAGTATTACAATTAGGATTAAGATTATGATTCAATTAGATATAAGGTTAGGGTTAAGGTTAGATATAGAATTATGATTGGGGTTAAGGTTCAATTATGATTATGATTAGGGTTAGGTTTATGATTAAGGTTAGGGTTAAGATTCAATTAGGGTTAGGGTGAGGGTTCAATTAGGGTTGGGGTAAGCATTAGCATTAGGGCCTAATTAGGGTTACAATTATAGTTAGGGTTAGATTTTTTACAATTATGCTTAGGGCTAGGGTTAGGGTTGGAGTTATACTTAGGGTTTAATTAGGGATAATATTGCAATTATTATGACTCAGTTAGGGTTAGAGTCAGTGCTCAATTAGGATAAGGGTAAGTTATAGGGTTTAATTAGGGTTGGGATTCAAAAAGGGTTAGGGTTAGGGTTAGGATATAATAAACATAATAATTGTAATATCCTAAGCAAATAAATTAAATCCTAATTAAATCATAACCCTAATCTTAATCCTAACCCTGATCCTAACCCTAACCCTAACCCTTTTCCTAATCCTAACCCTAAGCCTAATCCTAACCCTAACCCTAACCCTAACACTCATCCTAGCCCTAATCCTAATCCTAACCCTAACACTAATCTTATCCCTTACCTTAATACTAACCCCAACCCTAAACCTAATCCTAACCCTAATCATATTAGAATATTTTAATTATTATAATAATTTTATAATAAAATATATAAAAAATATAAAAAATAATTGATTTAAGATATTACATGTTTATTTTAATAATAATATATATAAAATACATCGAGATATCCTTCTCAAGGCACCTATTTTTTAATCAAATTTTTATAGGCGCCTCGAGAAGAATATCTCTCGGCGTATTTTATATATATTATTATTAAAATAATATATATATACTAATTTAAGTATTTTTGTTGTAAGATATAATCAAAATTTAAAAGATACTATATTAATTAAAGAAACTAAACTTCCACAATCTCTCATGTTATATATTGAATGTTTATAAATTTAACTATATCGCCCCAGCCAATTAAAATGCGCTTCCCACGTGGGGTGTGGAATATTGCAACCATATCAACTCTCTCCTTCTCCACTTTTCCTGCTTTTCATTACGGATGGATGGTAACCGTCATTTTCATGCATATTTCGTCTTTAAAGTTGTTTTCTTTATGCCTGGACTGAAGGAACGAATGAGATTTCCAGCAGCTTTAGATTTGCAGGGAAACTTAAAATGGAGGCGCCTGCACATACCTCCTCATCACCCACTTAGTTGGTTAGATGTAGTTGAATATGTTTTAATATTTTTAGTAGTGTAGTCTTAGTAGGCATTCAACTTTAGAATTGTTACTATTGATCATGAGTATTTATAGTCAAACGAAATATATTCTTTGGATTTTAAAAACAACAAATCATGCGATGTCACATTGATGTATGAATCAAACATGACTTAATGCACACCTATGGTCTACAATTTTTGAGGTCTTAAAAAGACACCTCAACGGAAAGCATGTTGATGTGACATCATATTTGATGATGTGGATTTGAAACCCTAGTTACAAGTAGGGGTCTTGCATGCAAACTAAGCCATTATAACAAATTTGAGAGTGATTTGAAATTGCTACTTATGATTTTGAGAGACACATAGTTACCAAGTCATGGTGGTGAAAGGAAGAAGACTTTTAGATAAGAATTTAAATGTTTTCATGCTATTTTGGGTCAACTACATTGTAATGATGTTAATCTAAAAGAGCAAGAAAAGCGTATTTTGTTACTTTGTTCAATACTTGAATCTTGGGCGAATTTAATTATTGCATTAAACTACATATCCCAAATTGGATGTCCTTGTTACCACTACACTTAGTGAAAAATAAAGAGGAAAACCATGGACAAGTGTTCCAAGGATGCACTACATGTTTGGGGTAAACCCAAGGAAAAAGGTGGTAAGAAAAATAGGGATAAGGAGAGATCTAAGTCAAAAGAATGGTTTGAAATCATTGGTAAGAGTAAAATGAAATGTTAGAATTGTACATAGAAAAAGGAATGCAAAAACAAGAAAAAACATTTTGATGCTTCCTCTATAGAAAATCCTTTGATGATGAAAATGATGCTTTATTCATTTCCACTAACATTGCTAGTAATGACTCATGTTTTATTGATTTAGATGTCTCATATCATGTGATTCCTAATAGGTTTACTTTCTTCATACAAAGTATATGATAGTGGTGATGTGTTCCTTGGTGATAAATAATAGTAAACATTGGATTGTTGGCAAAGAGAAGGTAAAAATTGTGTTCATTGATGGAAGATTGAAATGTTTCATAGATATTTTGCATATTCCAAGATTACCATGATATTTACTTTATGTTTATAGAATGGATGATATTAGAGTGCATGTCATATTTGACAAGAGAATTTGTAAATTCTAGAGAGAATTTGGTGCTAATTAAGGGATCCAAGTGTGGAAGTTTGTTTAAACTTGATGTATATACTTTTTATAATTCAATCTATGTAATTAAAACTCAAATTCATGCATATTATGGCATCATAGGTTTGGATAAATTGGTGTAAAATTTTTTAAGACCCAGGATAATAAAATTATAGCCATTGGTTTTTCTAATCATATTTGAAGACTAATTTTTATGTTTTCACTGTATCTATTTACCACATTTTTCAATATTTACTATTAATGGTGTATTAATGATTTAGAATGAATCAACACATCTAGGGCTCACAAATTTATCATCACCTACAAACCAAGTGGCACTAATGTAATACACTAACTCATTTTCCGTCATGTTGCACACTTATCTAACATATGTCAACATGAACTATTTAAGCGTATGTTATAATTTTATTCCTAATCAATGTCAAAGTAGGAGAATTTTACTAAAATATTGTAGTATGAATGGTAGTAACTACCTCATTGATCATCATTGTATTAGTTGTGAACTATTGTATAATAAACCTCATTGGTAATGTGACACAACTAGTTGAGAAAGTCGGCTTATTAAGTAGTTAACAATTGCAAGGAGGAAGGAATTGTCCATATATTTGACCTGTTAGGCCCTTGTACACAACCAAGCATAATAAATTTTTTTTGTTACAATTCTCATGATTGTGACATATTTCTCTCTTAGTTTTACTCTATGTTACAATCTTATATATTTTATACTATATCATTCATTTTACGCTTCTCCCATTACATATTTAATCTACTAAGTGTGTATATCCACCAAATTTCATCCTAACCCCAAAGAAATAGTATCAGAAAAACTCTCAAGGCTACTATTAAACTCCTTCGTTGCATATCAAATCCATTGTTATCAACTCTACATCTATTTCATGTCTTCAATTGTATGTGTGGACATGAAAATTGTACTCCTTTGCAGAATGTACAATATGTGGCCTAATTAGGTCCTATTTTAGACACCCTTGCATCAATCACCACTTAAAAACTTCATTTATAGGCCCCTAATGCTCATGATTTTGGACTTTAAGGCCTATTTCACTCACAAACCACTTAAGTCTCGACAAGCAACATTCAAACTACTCAAATTTCGTGAAACCCACCAAAAAAATCCCTGGTGGGACTAAGCCACCTAGGGTGGCAACTTTGTCCCTTTTGGGGTATTTTCCACTTTTGAGCAGGGAAATCATTGACCTAATTCAAATTTTTGAGGGATGTCAGCCTATGAATTCAAAATAATGAATAATTCAGTGTTAATGCCTATAAATACATGTTTTTAAGTCATTTTTCACATCTCCTAGTCATTTTACAAAGCAAAAATCAAAAGTCAAGAGAAAAATATCTTTCACAAGAAGTTTCTTTAGTCTTTCTATAGCAAAGTTGAAGCTTTAGGGTAGAAAACTAGGGTTTTTGTAGGTGTTCAAGCTTACTTTTTGGTTCAATATCTCACATTGCAAAGGGTTGATCATGGATGCCTATGGTGAATCATGGAGAAATCTAGGTTGAGGAGATGCAACTAGCCATCAAATCACACCTAATGACTTGTTTTCAAAGTGATTCCATCTTCCATTTTCCCTCTATACTCAAATTTAAGGTTAGCATAACATTTACATGTCATTTGCATCCATTTGAAATGTTGTAGGGTTTCTTGGATTGAAGTCTTGCATCATTCAAGTGTTATTTACTTATCTTATTCTAGCACATGTTAGAATAGGGTTTTGTCTCATTTCAACTTTTCCTAGTCTAAGACACACTCAAGGCTAGTGTTTTATGCATATTTTATCTCTCACAAAGTTTAAATACCAATTAGGGGTTTGATCGAGGAAAACGCCCCATTAGAAATCAAATTATCTTCTATTTTGTAGGGTTCTTCAAAGATTCAAATCTAGGTTCCCATCAGAAAACAAAGTACAGGTTGTGGGCTTCCATTTTCACTTTCAGATTTGCAGAAAATCCAAAGTGGACTAAGTTACCCATAGTGGCAACTTAGTCCCACTACACTGCTTTTTTAGGGGTTTTTACAGTTTCAGGTACCCATTTCACAGAAACAACTTTCTGGGCAGTTTCCCTAGTCTGGGACTAAGTCACCTAGTCTAGCGTAAGTGTCCCAGTTGGCTCAAAAATCAAAATTTCTAGAATTTTAGAGGTCTTTGAAATCCCTAGTCAACTCTTTTTTAGTTTCCATGTGCATAGTTTCTATCTTGCATCTTTATTTTGTCGTTTATTGCATTTATTTCATCTTGTTGTATATCACAATGTGTTTTCTAACACTTCACATTTCTTAGGTTTTGCATCATTAAATCATTTTATTTTCATATCAGTGCATTAGCACATCATAATTAGACATATTACATCTCATTTACATTAATCTTGAGTGTAGACATTTTCATTTTGGACCACATTCCTTTCTCCTTTTAGGTGAAAAACCCTAGAAGGGGCTAAAGCAGTTGGGCAATCCAAAATCATTGTCCACAGTATGTTTATCCATAATAATTTGGATTATGAAAAGCTAGGGCTTAATATGCATGACCCTTCTACCTATTTCCCTACCATATACTTGACATAAATATGATCCAATGGATCATATAGGGTATGTTATGTTGATAGTAGGGATATTTTAAATAATAACATACATGTGATAGAAGGAACATAGTTGACCACTTTGTAAGAATCCTTGACTGCATGCAACACCATCTAAAAATATCAAGTTGCATACATTTTGACACCTTACCAATGTACAAGTTAATTTTTATGTCCTTTACTTCAAAGGTAAAATTATTGGTGTAATATCCATACTTCACATTAGATATGTTTCATCCTAAGTGTGATATTACGCCTAATCAATATTTTAGACACTTGAAATGTCACCTTAACCTAACCACACTTGACTATACCTATCCTAATATTTAATTAATTTAACCTATCCCCATCTTAATATTCAATTAATTAAATATTTATTATTTATTTAATTAATTTAACCTTTCCCTTATCCTAATATTAAACTATATAAATATTATTTATTTAACTAATTTATCCATTACCCTTATCCACCACCTTTAATTAAACAAATTTTATATTTATAATTTAATTAAGTCTAGTCTTATCCTAAAATCATCTAACTAAATTAATTAACTAATTCTCAATTATTTAATTTAGGCTAATTAATACTCATTCTCCTTTTCCTCCATTATTTAATTCCATTTTATCCTCTATCTTTGTCCATTTAATCCTAACTATTAAACTTGTTCACATGGATCATTATAATCTAAATTTTTCCTCATGTCACAAGTGCCCCCTTCACATGTCTAACTAACTCATTGTCTAGATTCATTGAATCTAGAAACCACCACAAAACTCAAACTAACTTTCCATCTCATCCCTTCATTTAATAGTGTTGATGGTGTTTTATGCACTTTTCAACACAGGCAATGCATAAGCGCACTACCTCTCTTGAAAGACAATCTCGCACAATCAAATTGCAGAACACTATCCCAAGGTCTCTCAGATGTCAAGTCATGATAGTGCTTAGATACCTCAGTAGTTTGATGTGATTTGCTAGAATCACAAGGCAGTCTTATAGAAAATAAAAAGTGTGGACACAAAGCATGAAGTTGGATCTTGGAATGGAGTTCTTAGGATAAAAGCTATTATGAGTTGGCTGTAGGTTCAAACAACAATCTTGAACTCCATTTAGTTGTTGGATTTGGCTTTACAATGTGCAATGAACCTTAGCATAGGTCAGTTACTAAAAAAAAGGAAAAGGGCGAAGGAGAGGAAAAGTTCCTAAGTTTGAAGCTTGCTATGAATAGTGACAATGGAGTTCCTATAATGGACAATTCCTTAAAACAATATCCCACTTAACCAGGGATTTCACAGTATCATGGAAATTGTGTTATCTTCTAAGGTCTGCAGATATTTCATCCTTCATCCACCACATACATGCATGAATCAAAGATAAATGTTTGGGGCAGCTTCAAATCAAGTCCAGGCTAACTTTACACAGCTATCTACCTTCAGCAAACAGCAAAAAGTATGGACTAAGAGATCATCAATAAGGCAGGAATTTTCACAATCACCCAAAAGTATTCCTAAGATTTATCCAAATGGAGTAAACAGCTAACAAAACAGCAATAAGATCTAAGCTAAACATGTGAAATTGGAGAATGAATCAAATAACATGAGAGAAACCAAGAAAATACACCAAGTCAATGTCTTTTCATATAAATTTCAACATCATGCCTTTACAACAACTCAACTCTCTCTTACAAATGAGAGGAGTGCCCTATTTATAGTTTTCCAAAAGTTAAATGATTGGCCAAGATTCATTACAATTGTATGGCCAAGATTCATTACAAAATAGGGTTTCACCTACCCCTAAATCCCCGCTATGTGCTTATTGCTAAAGATGGCCTGGATGTGTTGGAGCTGTCGAGAAAGCTCCAGGAGGATGATCCTGTCATTTGGGTACCGTGGCAATCTATTCGGCCGTTCTGTGAAACCCTAAACCCGGATGTAGGTGAACTTGGGGAACTCGATGAACAGAAAGGCGTATTCCTTTAAGAGAACCCTGGCGCTATGAGAGACCCTCCTCTCGAAATCCCCAGCGATCAATCTGATGATGTGGCCAGTGAAGGTGTCATTGACCCTGCAGTATTCTTTCTTAAAGTTGTGGTACTAGAGCTGTGGATATTTGTCAAATGGTTTTAGTCCTCGCTTCTGCCTCTAATTGGGCACTATAAACAGGCTGATGTATTGTCTATGATCTGCCAGAGAGTAGACGAGGTAGGAGGTCATGTAAAATTTGGAAGTTTTTTTCACATTGATGAACTGCTCATAGAAGTAGTCGCTAATGATGCCTCCCTAGTAGAATGAGACCTTTGTTGTAACATCCTCATTTCCCCATCGAATCTGCTCAATAAAATAGGTTATCCACTCTTGGAAGTAGGCTGCCATTGGGAGACCTTTGACCCTGCTCAACAAGGTTACCAAGTCGTGGTAATCCTCGTGGAAATCACTACAGAAGAGTTCATGGGGAACTTTCGCAGTGCTGCCCTTTTTTTCTTTAAGCCAATAGAGGTTAATTGACTTCTTGCACCCTAAAGGGTAGGCATCCCACGCCACCTGGCATTCATCCAATGTGGGGACCTCCATCTGTTGGAACGTGGGAATGTGGAATGTCTTAGTGATTCCTTCTGGAGACATGTCCATAAGGATGTTTCCCTCCTTGTCCACAATCATTCTGATGTCTGTTTGATAGGCTTCTCGGCAAGCCATCACTAGCTCGGGTGCCACTAGAGAGGGAGGGAAGCTGGCGGCCTTGGTAATTCTGCTTTGCCGTATTAACCTAGCATTCTTCGTTGTCAGATTGACTCTGACCCTTCGAGTGAATTCATCAATATTCACTTGGCCAATATTAGTATCTGAAATCTCCTTCCAATCGGTTATGACATTTGAGTGGAACAGCTCGCCCTGGAGCTGAAACTTCATTTGATCCTTGTCCTCTTTTCCCCGAGGGGTCCTCCCTAATTTCTTGCCCTTGTCCTTTTCGGTGGAGGCCCTTGAAGTTCCTGCAGCCGATTCCATATATTCTGCAAGCAAGGGCAGAGTCAACGCAATAAAACATCAAAAGTGTTCATGTTAGTCCATTACTCAAAGATAACACCTAAATAATCAATCAAGCATATTATAAATTTTATCTCTAGATGTTATCGATCTTCGTTTCAGGGAATTTGGACAATTCGGGCCTGGAGGGCCAGACTTCCCTGGCAGGAATGCTGCCTGGAAGGGAAAATACAGCCGAAGACTCCCGGAGACCCTTCTTGGCCAAATTTTAATGTTTTAGGAGGCCCATGATGGAGGAGAGCACAATTTGGGACGTGGGTTGAAGTCGGATTCCAATTTGGAGATCATTTGGATGGCTTTAAGGGGCACGAGAGGTCTCAAGCCGGGAAGCAATTAAGAGACGGTCGTTGGCAACGACAGACAGCGGGCGGAAATCTGGCGGTGAAAGTCCAATGCCCGGGACCTGGAGGGCAAAAGGCAGCTGATCTCTACTTATTGTTCAGGCTTGGTAGCTTTTGGTGTGGCGGGGCCCGAAGGGCAGGAAGACGTGACACACCGACCACTGCGAGATTTTCGTTGATTTAAACGACGACAGCGAAGAGTGGCCCGAGGCCTGGAGGGCGGGAAGCCGGAAGGGGTCCGCCGTCGAGGATGGCAGAACCGTCACGGAGTTCCGAGAACAGAACTCCAGACGGTCGGGCCAGGGAGGGTCCCATGACAGTGAGGAGTTCTGGCAAAATTACACGGCAAAAGGAGGCCCGGGTTCTAGCTACCGGGCGGACAGAGCAAAGATTCCACCGGGAGGAGATCCGCGGACTTCCGCAGACAAAAGTCCGGGAGTCGGGGCCCGGGGACGTGAAAGCCGTCAAACCGGGAGAACAAGCCAACGATGGTAATAAGGCTGAGGTCCGGGGGGTGGGTGGCATCTACAAGTTTTCCGGAAGATAGCGCAGTGAGAACAGAAAAAGCGACAGGGAAGCCCGCCGTCTGAGGGCTGAGGGCAAAATGATAGACCATTTTAATCTCCCAAGGGTTTTAAAAGACCGAAGCGATGGCAGAGGCTGAAGAGTGGGGCGCCGAGTGACGCTCGCCGTTCGAAGAAGGCGGACCTCCGAGGGAGCTCCAGAGATGGAACCCTGAGGGTCCAGGCCCGAGCAGAGCAAAGGACGCAGGCGAGGTTTCAAGCCATCACGGCGGAGCAGAGACCAGGAGCCAGAAGCCAGGGAGGCAGGGCGGTTTCAGCAGTCCAAATGCATCGAAAGCTCAACAAAAGTCCGAGGGGAGGAACCCAACCAACTGAGGCCGACGAGGAGAATTTCCATTGGCGAGTGTTTTGTAGTTTGAATTCGACGGCGGAGGCGAGTTTCGGGCCCGGGAGGGACATTTTCCCTGCGCAAAGAACAACCGTGATAGGGAGAGGTCTTGATTTTGGCAATGAGGGAACTTTGGGTTTTTGCTAGGTTTTCGCCACATGGGTTTGGCGTGCGAATTGATGTTCTTCGATTTCATGCCACCCTAACTATTGGTTCATTTGATTAAATCTTTGAAAATCATGAAAAACATGTACGAGAGGGTGACTGATTGCCTACCTCAAATACGCAGAGTGGGGAGACGTGAAATCTACCGAGGATCAACGGAGTGAAGTTTGATGGTGATGATCGTGACGCTGCTGATTATGGTGGGCTCCAAGTGTTATCTTCTCAATTGGCTCCAATTCCTGTTTGTGAAAAAGACTTTGGCGGATTGGGCATTTTATACCCCAACTGCCATTAACACTTGCAATAAATGTATGTACGGCCGCGGGAAAGTTGGTGAGATTTGAATTTAGGTCGGCGGCAGCGGCGGCGACCTTGGGGCCCAACGGCCGGGAAGACGTGAGGTGGCGGCCGCTGTGAGATTTTTGCGTTGAGCGGGCGACGACAATGGCAAGAGGTTCGGGGCCCGAAGTTCGGGGAGCCGACAGGAATCTGCTGTCGAGAATGGTGGAACTGTCACGGACTTCGGGGAATGGAACTCTAGATAGTCGAGCCCGAAAAGTCACACGGGAGGCAGGGACAAATGAAACATCGACGAAAAAAATGAAGGTGGGGCCCGAGGAGCGGGAGGCCACCAGAGGCTCTCCGTCGCGGACGGCGATCCCAGGACGGAAGTCTGGAGGTGGACTTTCGGGGACCGAGGCCCAAAGGGGCAGGCACCGCCCTAAAAATTTGCACAAGTCTCAAGCGGCGGACGGCAAGGCAGACCCCAAGGAGCAGAAACACGACCGAAGAACACCGCAAAGGATGGCAATTTCAAAGGGGAATCCCGAACAGAGAACCCTAGGCAGCCGGGCCCGGAGGGGCCCAGGGCTGTTTTAAAACCAAAATGCCAAAGGGATTCCCTGAGGCCCCGGAAGGCAGCAGAAAACTAAAAGCGGAGGCATGACCGATTTATGATGGAACTTTGGAGTAATATCGACCATGCAAAACATTAAAAAAGAGGGGCACGCAAAATGAGGCGGCCCCAAAAGACCTGACGAGGGGAAAGAAAAGAGGGCCCCCATTCCAAACGGGGCGTGTGTGCTAAGGGCACAACAAATGGCGACTTCGCTGGAGAACGCTCTCTAGCATTCCAAGGATAGATATTCATTTTGGACCCAGAATCTCTGGTTTCACAGACTAGGAGTGGCTTCCAAAGGTATATCTGGGAGGACGAGATCTTTAATTGGACCAGCTTACCAGACATCTCAGAAGTGTGTGCATAATAAGTTCGTTCCTTTCTTTGGGATAGTGACCAAGGTTACCAATTCAACCGAGTGAGCTACATAAATCATCTAACACCAAAAGTAACCTTGACATTGCCCCGCTGCCAGTCAAGCGTCCACAGCCCTGACGGGGTTGTTGCTACAATCTCATGGGTATTGCTCTACTGCCAGTCGGGCGTCCATAGCCCCAGTAGAGTTACTCGAACACCCATACGGTCATTTATTTCTTTTTAGAATTTTTTCTTTTCTTTTCTGCTTTGATATTTTATTTCTCTTTTACCATTTAGTTCGACTGGGTAAGCATTAAAGCCTACAATGGGTTTGAGACTGCAGTGGTCACTAGAGTAGACTTAAGATTTTTCACTCACTGGAGTGTCATAACAACCATAGTACGGTCCTTCACAAATTATTATTATGTAATTTGTGTGGGATCTGAGATGTTGGTAAGAAGATCCAGCTAACGGTCAAGTTCTGAGCAGAGTTCAAACAAGGAAATCATTCGCAGACAGCTCACAAAGACCGATTGTCTGGAGTGAATGTTTAGCCAAAGAACACAAAGAATGGAAAGCAAAGTGAACCACTTGTCAGGCGAGCACGGCCACCACAAAGGAGCGGGAAACATCTTCTGAAATAAAACTGTCAGGAGAGAGAAAGCAAAAAATGACGCAAACAGAACGCAGACAAACAAGAAAGCAACTACTCTAACCTATGCACAAGTATTTACAACGAAGAGCTCGAGGGAGCTCAAGCCTAGAAGTAATGCTTCAGGTGTTGCTCGTTGATTGGCAACGGGAGATTCTCACCGGTTAAGGTCTTTAGGCGGAAGGCATTATCTCCCAAAATCTCAGCTATCTGAAAGGGGCCAAGCCAAAGCTTGTCGAATTTATTATGTCCCCCTTTCTTCTCATGGGCCTTGTCCCAATACAAGACCAGATCTGCAATTCTAAAGGCCTTGATTTTAGCTCGGCAGTCGAACCATCTCTTCACTACGCCCTGATGTTTGGCAAAATTTTCTATTGCACAGTTTCGGACTTCCTCTAAATGTAAGAGCTCAGCTAGCCGAGCTTCCCTACGATCTCCTCCCTCATAAAAATCATTGATGAACTGAAGAGTAGGAATCTTCAGATGGATGGGGAATATGGGCTCTAGGCCATAGACAAGGTGGAATGGAGAATCGCCGAGGGTAGCCTTGTGGCGAGTGCGATTAGCTGAGAGGGCGAAATGGAGCTGGGTATGCTAGTCCTTGGGATTCCTATCTAGCAGTTTCTTGATCACAGTAATCACATTTTTATTTATGCACTCGGCAAGGCCATTACCCTAAGGGTAGTAATTGGATGAGAATTTCAGGGCTATTCCATAGTCAAACGCCCAACTAGCAAATTTTAATGAAGTGAATGCAGGTCTATTATCACATACCAAAGCATACAAATAACCAAAGTGATTTAAAATGAAACTTTCCAAAAAATTAGTAACTACTTCAGTTGTGCATTGCTTACATACTATTGCTTTCATCCATCTAGTACAATAATCAGTGGTGATAAGAATGTACCTGTGTCCCGTAGATGATGGAGGGCTTACCAGACCGATGAAGTTGAGACCCCACTGCGCAAAGGGCCTTACCTCCAGCACAGGCTGCAGTGGGACAGCAGCATTCCTCTCCCTGGTGGTAGCGGTTTGGCATGTATGGCATGAATGAATATGGCAATGGGCATCCTTGAAGACGGTTGGCCAATAATACCCCGCTCTCAATATTTGATGTGCGGTAGAAAAACCAGAACCATGGACCGTGCCAAACTTATTGTGAAACTCCTTCAAGACGCATTCTGCTTCTTCCTTGCCAAGGCATCTTAGATAAATGCCTTCATGATTCTTCTTGTAGAGAATGGAACCCTGTAGCATGTAGCCATTGTTTTTCAATCTCATGGCCCACTTTTGGACTCCTTGCAGGTGCAGGGGGCACTTATGGTTCAGCAAATAGTAGACGACATCTTAGTACCACTCCCCCGAGGAGACATCTTCAAGCTGGTACTGCTGCACCGTGAGTTCAGGTCCAGCTTCTGCTGCTGTTTCGGCAATTGTGCGGGTGAGTGCCTGCCCTCGTACTAGTTTCATCGGTTGGATCTCCATATCATACTCTTGGAGCAGGGTGACCCATTTAGCTCTTTGTTCACCCAATTCATTTTGCATGAGTAGTGTCTTAACTATTGGGTCGGGGACAATGGCGAACACCTTGTTGCGTAGAATGTAGTGTCTAAATTTCTTCACCCCTCTGATGAAAGCATACGCCTGCTTTTCAATGTTGTGGTAACATAATTTGTCATCTTTGAGGGGAGCACTCATGAAGGTGATTGGATTCTCATTTCCTTCGTCGTCTTTTTGGGTCAACATGCTAGCACAAGAATGTTCCGAAGCAAATGAATAGATGTAGAATGGCTTCAGATAATCTGGGCTAACTAACACAGGCGCCTCGGTGATAGCTTGTTTGATTTCTTCGAAGGATTATTTGCTGTCAAGTGTCCATTCAACTTTGGCGTCCTGTTTGAGCATGGCATTGAGAGGTTTGATGATCTCTACGAAACCTGTGATAAATTTTTGGACGAAGTTGATCTTTTCGAAGAAGGATTTTAATTCCTTCTTGCTACCTGGGGGTTGAATTCTGAGTAAGGACTCAATACGCTCAAGATCAATGGAGATTCCTTGCTCTGAAATGATGTACCCGAGCAGCCTGCCTTCGGTCACTCCAAAAATGCACTTCTTGGGGTCGAGGGAGACCCCGAACTCTCTGCATCTCTGAAATACTTTGCATAAGTCAGAAACATGATCGCCTCACCTTTTAGAAAATATGGTTAAATCATCCATGTAGATGATTATGCACTTGCCAATTAGGTCTTTGAAGGCGATATCCATGGCGCGTTGGAACATGGCACAGACATTGATGAGCCCGAAAGGCATTGTTCTATATGCGAATGTTCCCCACTTAGTGGTGAACGCCGTTTTGTGACGATCCTCATATTGTATCATTACCTGGTTATACCCAGAGTATCCATCAAGGAATGACATCATCTGCGAGCCGTTGACGATTTGTAGCACCTCATCCAGCGAAGGCACTAGATAGTTGTCTTTCTCCGAGGCGCGGTTCAGATTGCAAAAATCCACACACAATCTAATCTCCCCATTCTTTTTTCAGACTGGGACCAAGTTGGCCACCCAAGTGGAATGCCTGACTGGGAAAATGATTCTTGTTAAGAGCAGCTTTTGCACTTCCTTATAAACGATAGGTTCTAGCAAGGCATTGATAGGGCGTTGCCACTGGTGGAACGGCCTCACTTCCGTCTTAAGAGGGATAGTGTATGTAATGACCGAAGTGTCATAAGTTTTAAAATCTTCGTAGGTCCATGCCACCATGTCATGGTATCTTCACAACGCCTCTGTGATTCCTCTTCTTTCCTTCGGCATGCACACCTTGCCGTTAAAAACATTCTTGATCTCCTCGGCTGTCCTAAGGTTGTGTGCATTACACTGGTTGTTTATGGCTTCCTTCTTCGTTTGCTGATCCTGATCTCTAATCTAATCCAAGTCGAATACACATTCCAGCTGAACCATACCTCTTAGAATTATGTTAGTTTTGAGGTTGATGACCCCTTCTATGTCCAATTCAGCCTCCTGTAGATCAGCTTTGTCGATTATTTAAGCTGCGAAGACATCGGAGCTTGTGATGAACTGAAGGATATGCTTGTCGTCATTGAATACTTGCAGGTGGGTAACATTATCTGGGACCGATGACATGGATGTTAGCTCAACAGTGAATTTCTTGAGCCAAGACAAAGAGAGGGGTTGCAGCATGCTAGCCGCTTGAGTCAAAGCATCAGCTGTGCAATTCTGAGTACAAGGGATCAATTGTATGTTGAATGCATCTAGGCCCTCTAAGAGATCCTAGACCCTGTGCCTATAGTTGGTGAGTCTCCGATCATGACAAGAATACGACTTCCTGACTTGTTTAACTACGAGTGTAGAATCCCCAAAAACTTGCAGCATTTTTGCATTTTTCTCCAAAGACATGAGAAGGCCAAGGACTAAGGTCTCATATTTCGCTACGTTATTGGTGCAATAAAACTACAATCAGTGGGCAGCAAGAAATATTTTACTTGTTGGGCTGATGAGTTCGAACTCAGCTCTAGCTCCTTGTCTACACTTGGATCCATCAAATCAGAGCGTCCAGCATGTAGAAAATTCCTTATCTTTATATCTAATTGAGCTTCTGCCCCTTTTCGGCTGGACGGCAGGCTGAGTGATCTTAGAGGAATTCTTTGATTCGAGACTATGCTCAATAAGCAATTCTTGTAGTGCCTCCTTTGGCGTTTCCATCTGAGGAGTAGCTATTTTTCTAACATGCGCCACTACTACTTGGCACAAGCAACAATTAAATTCGGACTGTGCATCATTGTGAACCTTGCACTAGTTTGGCAATAAGAGGTTCTAGAAATTCATTCGGGCTCTTAGGCTGAGCTGGTCCTTTGCGCACTTTTCCATGAATTCCTGGAAGCCATTGAGCAAGCCCCAGTTGTCATCCTTATCAGGCTCATCATCAACTTCTACCAATGTTTCTATGTCTGGGGGTATTCAAGTAGAATCGATCGAAGGACTACACAACACCAAAAATACTTCATCTGCATGTTCTTCCTGAAGCCCGATCTCATTTTGGTAGGCAAAAGGGTGGTAATTCCCTAAATTGGTCTCGACAAACAACACCTCACTGAGATTATTATATTTTGTGATCATGTACTTTATACGGGGTTCACGGTCGATACGGATCTGATTTGGCAGCCCCTTCCATGGCAGCCACATGTGAGAAAGGTCCATGGTGGTGTATCCATTCAGCGCCTTGGTGAACTCCCTTCCCAAGATGATTCCATATGCATCAGGAATATCAGCCACTTGAATGTCAATGACCTATTGTATCCGTGGGTCTACGGCAATCTGCATCGAGATACGGTTTATTTCACCCACAATGTTGATCTTTATTTTATCCAGCTAGGTCACTTTCCTTTTTGAAGGCGTGGGAGTGATGCCAAGAGCTTTGCAGACAGCTAGAGGCATGACATTGGCCGACGCTCCTAAATCGAGCAGGCAGTTATGCAAATTCTTCCCAAAGATCCTAATGGTGGTCAGGAAAGGGGGAGTTTTTGGTCTCCCTTGGAGAATACCCATAGGCATGTCCATATGAGCTATTTGACCTTTGTTCCTCTCATTATCCATATCCTTGGTCTTCTTAAACAGCTGGTCCTTAGAAAGCTGCCTACCAGCCCTTTCTGGCTCCTTTTCAGTTTGCTTATATGTTGACTGACTTATGGGAACATCATTCCTTCTTCTGATATTGTCCTATATCCTCGGTTCTTTCCTAGGCTCTTCAAAGGTTACTCTCTTAGCTGGCATTTCTTGTGTCATATTAGAAGATGAAGTCCCAGTAAGGACCCTAAAGAAGGCGTGCCTCACGGCAGGAACTTTGAGTAGTTTGAAGGCTGACAAGCTGATCTTTACCTTCTTGAACTCTTCTACTACATATTCGCCCATCTGATTGATTTCAGAGCTAAAAGCTTGGCCTATAGCAGAACTAGGGGTTTGGACCTTTGTTTGACTAGACAGACTTTGAGGTTGGCCTTAAGGCTGATTTTATGACTGGTTTTGAGACTGGGTCTTGTTGAGGTATTGGGCAGGTATATGAAGAAGCCCAAGATTGTTACTGGCCTTTGGATCAGGCGGAGTGGCAAAATTGTTTGGTGGGGTAGAGGTTGTAAAGGGTCCGCCCGCTTGTCTATTCCTAAGGAAGTAAAGACTTGACCATTGATGGAACATGTGGACCTCATCTACAAATGGTTCTTCTTCATCTATTGGACTATTATCTATTGAATGAAAGAGCTGGGCTAGGGTTTGTTCATTACTTACCTCTTGCGCTTCTTCATCCTCAATGGGAGTAGGCTCAACTTCGGGCTCGTTGCGGTCACCTCACGGAAACGGCGCCTGATTGACCACGAGACAGGAGGAGTCATATGGCTCAGACAGGACGATGTCCCTGCAGTTGGCATTATCAACTGCATTTTGTACCTCCACCTGGAAGATTTCAGCAGCTGTCTGGAACTCGAGGCAATCCAGCTCAGAATGTCTGTTGGTTTTGTGAAGTCGACACCATCTGAACAAGGCTGCCTCAGCCAGATATACGCCGCCGGATGTTTTGTCATTGCTTGCCAGTTGATCGAAAGGCGTGGGGACACCACCATTGTTGGGCCTGGTGTTCCACGTATGATTCTGCCTCTAAGAAGGTCTTCTTTCTACATTTTGATTGGCATTTTTCCCCCTCTCATAATTCTGCCCAGAGGAAGTGCCCACTTCATGATTATCCCTACCGTCCCTGTTGTCCCAGCTATCTTGATTGAAATTGGCCTAGAAATTATGCTGGGTAGCCTGCAACTGGTTGTTCTGGTTCTTCAGGTGCATCATTTTCGTGGACATTTTCTTGATCATTTCTATAAGCTCCTCCAACTTATCCTTCTCAGTTGCGCCTCTAGGCGACTGGGCCAGATTTTGGAGAAATGCAGGTAGAGCCACCGGCTAATTTTGATAGGCTAGAGGAAATTCAGGTACCGACAGGTACAATGACACCTGGGGTTGTCAGGAATATGCCTGCTGTTGCGGGGCAATCTGGGAATAGTTGTATTATTGTTGGTGCTACAAATAGGAAGCTGCAGGAGGTGCATAATTCAACGACTGCCCCAGATGAGGCACCATAGGCAATTGGAGTACTTGGTTCATAAGAGGGGTTTGGTGAGCAAACGCCTGATGGAGCCCCTGAATCTGCATCGGGTGGGCCACCGGCCCCAAAGAAGGTAGCGGGCCAAAGATATTTTGCCCCAAGTCTGCACTAGCGACAACGGCTTCTGCATAGGCGGCAACCAAGGTAGCGGGCGGTGGGCGCATCCTTTTCACCAAGGCCGACATGAGGTTGTCTAGCATTGCGTAGTAGACCGGAAGGGCTACCGCATCATTATGGAGGTACGGATCTTGAAGCCTTGTGTGAGCTCGATGGAAGCGGTCATTGAAGGAGCCAATAGGTTCGTTGACCTCCCTTCTGACATACATGAACTATTGGTAAAGCTTTGTGGGGTTAATGGGGATCTTGTATTTCTACAGGAAGGCATTCTTCATCAGGTTCCACGAGATAATGGATCCCCTCGGCAGATTGATGTACCAGTAGAAGGCCTCTTCTCCCAATGAATGCAGAAAGAGGTGACATGCAACGTCTTCATGTTCCACTTGCATTTTAGTGATTATCATTTTGAATATCTTGATATGCTCCTCAACTGTTCTTTACAGATCTCACGGATGGAACTTTGAACAAAAGCCCTCCGAATTCTTGAGCATATCCTTATAGACAGCAAAATGTATCGGTGAAGGGTTATGTGCTAACCAAGTAATGGAGGGTGGGGGAGGTGGTACTTGCTATTGGAAAGCAGGGATTTGGGGCTGTATTTGCAATACAACAGCAATCTGGGGCTGCGCTTGAGCTATGGCTGCCTGGACAGTGCCTTCGGCTAGAAGGGCTGGGAGAGGAGCGAACCCCTGGCTATCGGAGGTAGGATGTGCAAATGCTGTCTGAGATGGTTGGGTGGAAGATGATGGCTAGCCAAATGAAGGTGAGGGTGAAATGGAGACAGATGGAATGGAAGAAGAGGAAGAGGCGGCGCTACTTCCTTGTGTTTGTTTTTCCCTCGTGGGGGGCTGCAATTCTTCATATTCCCCTTTGTTTTGCGTTGACCGTAAAACTCTTTGAAACCTTTCCAAGGAGAATGATCTGATTCAATCTAGCTTCACTTTATCCTTTAACTTAGTATCTTCACCGTCGCCCTCCCTCTAGCGCCAATTCTGTTGATGGTGTTTTATGCACTTTTCAACATAGGCAGTGCATAAGTGCACTACCTCTCTTGAAAGACAATCTCCCACAATCAAATTATAGAACACTATCCTAAGGTCTCTCGGATGTCAGGTCATGACAGTGCTTAGATACCTCAGTAGTTTGATATGATTTGCTGGAATCACAAGGCAGTCTTATAGAAAATACAAAGTGTGGACACAAAGCATGAAGTTGGATCTTGCAATGGAGTTCTTAGGATAAAAGCTATTATGAGTTGCCTGTAGGTTCAAACAACAATATTGAACTCCATTTAGTTGTTGTATTTGGCTTTACAATGTGCAATGAACCTTAGCATAGGTTAGTTACTAAAAAAAAGGAAAAGGGCGAAGGAGAGGAAAAGTTCCTAAGTCTAAAGCTTGCTCTGAATAGTGACAATGGAGTTCCTATAATAGACAATTCCTTAAAACAATATCCCACTTAACCAGGGATTTCACAGTATCATGGAAATTGTGTTATCTTCTAAGGGCTGCAGATATTTCATCCTTCATCCACCACATACATGCATGAATCAAAGATAAATGTTTGGGGCAGCTTCGAATCAAGTCCAAGCTAACTTTACATAGCTATCTACCTTCAGCAAATAGCAAAAACTATGGACTAAGGGATCATCAACAAGGCAGGAATTTTCACAATCACCCAATAGCATTCCTAAGATTTATCCAAATGAAGTAAACAGCTAACTAAACAGCAATAAGATCTAAGCTAAATATGTGAAATTGGAGAATGAATCAAATAACATTAGAGAAACCAAGAAAATACACCAAGTCAATGTCTGTTCTTATAAATTTCAGTAGCATTCCTTTACAACAACTCAACTCTCTCTTACAAATGAGAGGAGTGCCCTATTTATAATTTTCCAAAAGTTAAATGAATGGCCAAGATTCATTACAAAATAGGGTTTCACCTACTTCCAAATAGATTTCAATTTAAAATTACATTTCTGTCTCTTCCCTATTTTGTCCTCTTGTGGATGACACTATAGCTCTTTCATCCTATAGTTGATTGCTATTTTCTTTGTTGTAGCTACTCTTCAAAAAGGTCTTCTTCTTTGGCTGGGCTACCCTCTTGCTCGTCGGAAGCTGCGTGCTCTATGTACTTGAGGATGACAGCCTGGAGCTTGTCGATTTCAAGTATTTCACATCGTAATGCCTGGTAGCTACAATCCTTAGCGTTCTCTTCCAGCCTTTTCCAATCTTCGTCATATTTCGAGCCTTGGTCCCTGAATAGCTCTGATCGGTCAAAGGCGCGGGCAGTAAAACTTAGGAACTCCATTGTGATTTCTCCAGCTGTCCCATCCTTCATCTTCTCCTGGAAGTATGGCTTGATCTTCTCCATATCCATTTGCACGGTGGGCATATCATAACCCGTCATCAACTTAAGGTATTGGGCGCACTCCGCCTAGATTTCCTTGATCCACTCAATATTTGGATCCACTCTGCCAGGATTTGCTCCAACCTCTCCTTCCGGTTATCAAGGTCTCTGCGCCATACATCTACTAGCCAATGATCTTCCTTTTTTAGCTCTAAATTCTCTTCCCATGTAGCCCCGGGCATCTGAAGGATGGCTTCAATTCTTGGGAGGGTGGAGTTGTATGTTGCAGGGAAATTGGTGCAGAGCCTCCTCGTGCCCTCCAGAGAATGCATCAAATCCAAGAACTTGTTGGCTGTCCACACAACCCTACTGATTCCCATGTTTTTGACAAATATGACTTGTCAGAATCAATCCTCAGTGGTTTTCTCTAAGTTTTTCCTTCTCTCTATTTTTTCAATCTATTCTTTGGAAAGCAATTATGGTGTGGCTGCGGAGGTGGTGGGCAGGTTCGTCCACTGAGGACCATTGCTGTATGTAGTCTGTTAGGGTAGCAACCTATGCTTTAAGCTCATCCTTGGAGACCTTGTCATGCTTTATTAGGTGCACTACCGTGGCCACTGACTCCTCAAGGTGTTCGACCTTTTGCTCTCTAGTTGTTGTCCCCAAGTCAATGGTGGAGATGTTGTAGCTCACCCTTGCCTGGCCAATAGTTGGCATTGCAATTTGTGATGCTCAGGAACTGGAAGCATCCATTGTTATTCTGGACCAGACTTTGAGCTTCTTCTCCTTCTTTGTCGTGATCAAGGATCGAGCCAAGATGGCCTCCAATCTCGCCCTTGGGTCCTTCTACACAGGAGTAGTCTTCTCTAGTTGCCTTTCCAACCATTTGGGCACAGCAGATCTATCCTTAAGTGACTCATGGCTGCCCTCGCCCTTCTTAGTCAGAGGCAAGACTTTCGCCTCTTTCTCCTTTTGGGGTTCTCCTTTCTTTTGGGTAGCCTCCTCTTCGTCGGAGTCGTGAATGAAAATGAGGCATTTGATAAGCAGTTGGGCTGATGGTTTCCAGATGGGACTTTCTTCTTTCGCTGCCTCTTCTTCCTTCTTCTCTTTGATGGCCTCAGCCTCGGGGATTTTTACAGCAAGGGTCTCAACCTCAGATAGATCTTTTATCTACTGCTCTTCTAGCGGCTGCCCCTCTTCACCTTGTGGTGGCTTTTCTGCCTCCTCCCCAACATTCTTTAGTTTCTGAGTCAATTCCTCCTCAACGTCCTCATCAAACGTCAGGATGATTTCCTTAGCATTTGAGCCACCCTCCTCATCTCCACTCTCGGAAGAGCCCGTCTCCTCTTCCTCATAGACCACCCTGTCAATAGTTCGGTGCTCGTACTTGGGCGCTTATGATATTCATCGGCCTCCTCCTTGACAAACTTCAAGGCTTCCTTTCTTGCTCCTCCAACTCCTTCAAAATTTGCATTATGGCTTCCATAGTTGGCGGCCCAGTTGGCAGTTGTGAAGGCTGAGCAGTCGTGAGGGCTTGGGCGAGGGTCGCTTGGAGAGCTGGATCCATTAAGATTTGTGAGAGCTCAGGGGGAAGGTTTTGCATGTGCCTGGTAAGAGCCTCAGACATAGCAGCAATGGGAACAAGTGACGTTATTGTTGCTAGAGGGAGCGAGGTTATTGACAACATGGCAGAAGAAGAGGAAGGGGGAGTGGTCATGCTAGAGGGGGAATCAACGTTAATTATTGACTCGGCCGGGGTTGAAGGAGCAAGATGGACAGAAATTTCCACCGTTGGCGAGGAAGCGGTAACCGCAACAAGAGAGGTGGGCGGTGCCACAGGAGGGCTAGGGAGAGGCAAGGGAGACTGCAATTTTGTCGTAGCCACTGTCTGCTTAAGCCTTTTGGGAGACGAGCCTCTCGTTTCTTTCTTTGCTTGCTCCTTGGGATCTGTAGACTGTGCGGTCTCTGTTCCCTTTCTCTTCTAGGACATGGTGACTGGAGGAGACTTGGAGGTCTCACCAGTTGATGTGGTGGCGGCAACGTCCTCTAAGGCACTTGGCTCTCTCTTGAGCCCTTCATAGGTTAGGACTACCCCCTGTCATTTCAGATGTGCCACTTGTCCATCGATCCACTCCCTGGTGCGAGCTATGATTGGTTGGGTGATGGTGTCGAGGTCATTGACCTCTTGTTCATCCTAGTCGATTGATGGTATTGGCATGTTGGCAACCGCAGTGTACCTTGGGTGCATAATGGTGGACTCATCCTCTTTGACCTGGTCTGGTATCGGGAATGGTTGCACCCTTCTCAGAAACTGTACTATCATGCGCATGTATTGCATGGCATGAACCTCCTTGTCATCCTTGCAATTGCCCCAAAAATCTTCAATGTGGTATTGATGGGCATATGCTGGCCCTATTGCCTTCCTTACATGGCCATGTGGATCCATCTATGGGCGGGCAGTGTACCAGTCAAAATTGTAATCCTTGAGCTCCTTCTCATAATTACTGGCACATTGAGAAGTTTGTAATCAATACAGGCCCTGGCTGAGGGTCATGGGGTAGGAAATCCCCGCTATGTGCTTATTGCTAAAGATGGCCTGGATGTGTTGGAGCTGTCGAGAAAGCTCCAGGAGGATGATCCTGTCATTTGGGTATCGTGGCAATCTATTCGGCCATTCTGTGAAACCCTGGGCCTGGATGTAGGTGAACTTGGGGAACTCGATGAATAGAAAGACATATTCCTTTAAGAATGCCCTGGCGCTATGAGAGACCCTCCTCTCAAAATCCCCAGCGATCAATCTAATGATGTGGCCAGTGAAGGCGTCATTGACCCTGCAGTATTCTTTCTTAAAGTTGTTGTACTGGAGCTGTGGATATTTGTCAAACGGTTTTAGTCCTCACTTCTACCCCTGATCAGGTGCTATAAACATGCCGCTGTATTGTCTATGATCCGCCAGAGAGTAGACGAGGTAGGAGGTCATGTAAAATTTGGAAGTCTTTTTCACATTGATGAACTGCTCATGGAAGCAGTCGCTAATGATGCCTCCCTAGTAGAATGAGACCTTTGTTGTAACATCCTCATTTCCCTGTAGGATCTGCTCAATAAAATAGGTCATCCACTCTTGGAAGTAGGCTGTTGTTGGGAGACCTCTGACCCTGCTCAACAAGGTTACCAAGTCGTGGTAATCCTCGTGGAAATCGCTACGAAAGAGTTCGTGGGGAATTTTTGCAGCGCTGCCCCATTTTTCTTTAAGCCAATAGAGGTTAATTGACTTCTTGCACTCTGAAGGGTAGGCGTCCCACGCCGCCTGGCATTCATCCAATGTGGGGACCTCCATCTATTAGAACGTTGGAATGTGGAATGTCTTAGTGATTCCTTCTAGAGACATGTCTGCAAGGATGTTTCCCTCCTTCTCCACAATCGTTCTAGTGTCTGTTTGATAGGGTTCTTGGCAAGGCATCACTAGTTCGGGTGCCACCAGAGAAGGAGGGAAGCCGGTAGCCTTGGCAATTCTGCTTTGCCGTATTAACCTGGCATTCTTCGTTGTCGGATTGACTCTGACCCTTCGAGTGAATTCATCAATATTCACTTGGCCAATATTAGTATCTGAAATCTCCTTCCAGTCGGTTGTGACCTTTGAGTGGAGTGGCTCGCCCTGGAACTAAAACTTCATTCGATCCTTGTCCTCTTTTCCCCGATGGGTCCTCCCTGATTTCTTGCCCTTATCCTTTTCGGCGGAGGCCCCTGAAGTTCCTGCAGCCGATTCCATATATTATGCAAGCAAGGGCAGATTCAGCGCAATAAAACATCAAAAGCGTTCATGTTAGTCTATATCTCAAAGTTAACACCTAAATAATCAATCAAGCATATTATAAATTTTATCTCTAGATGTTATCGATCTTCATTTCAGGGCATTTGGACAATCCGGGCCTAGAGGGCCGAACTTCCCTGGCAGAAATGTTGTTTGGAATGGAAAACGTAGCTGAAAACTCTTGAAGACTCTTCTTGGCCAAATTTTAATGTTTTAGGAGGCCCATGATGGAGAAGAGCATAATTTGTGACGTGGGTCGAAGTTGGATTCCAATTTGGAGATCATTTGGATGGCTTTAAGGGGCACCAGAGGTCTCAAGCCGAGAAGGAGTTGAGAGACAGCCGTTGGTGACGGCAGATAGCGGGCAAAAATCCGACGGTGGAATTCCAACGCCCGGGACCCAAAGGGAAAAATGCGGCCGATGTGTGCTTATTGTTCAGGCTTGGCGACTTTTGGCACGGCGGGGCCGGGAGGGTGGGAAGACAGGACGCGCCAGCTGCCGCGAGATTTTCATTGATTTAAATGGCGGTGGCGAAGAGCGGCCCGGGGCCCGGAGGGTGGGAAGCCAGTAGGGGTCCACCGTTGAGGATGGCGAAACCGTCACGGAGTTCTGGGAACGGAACTCTGGACGGCCGGGCTCAGGAGGGTCCCATGGCAGTGAGGAGTTCTGGCAAAAGGAGGCCCAGGTTTTGGCTACCAGGCAGACAGGGCGAGGATTCCACTAGGAGGAGATCCGCGGACTTCCATAGATAGAAGTCCGGGAGCCGGGGCCCGGGGACGTGAAAGTCGTCAAACCGGGAGAACAAGCCAACGGCGGTAATAAGGTCGGGGTCCGGGGGCCGGGTGGCATCTACAAGTTTTCCAGAAGATAGCGCAGCGAGAATGGAAAAAGTGGTAGGGAAGCCCGCCATCTAGGGGCCGAGGTCAAAATGATAGACCATTTTAATCTCCCAAGGGTTTTAAAAGACCGAAGCGAAGGCGGAGGTTGGAGAGTGGGGCGCTGGGCGACGCTCACAGTTCGGAGAAGGTGGACCTCCGAGGGAGCTCCAGAGATGGAACCCCGAGGGTCTGAGCCTGGGCAGAGCAAAGGACGCAGGCTAGGTTTCGAGCCATCACGGCAAAGCAGAGACCGAGAGCCGGCAGTCGGGGAGGCAGGGCGGTTTCGGCAATCCAAACGCGGGGAAAGCTTAACGGAAGTCCGAGGGGAGGAACCCGACCAACTGGGGCCGGCGAGGAGAATTTCCATTGGTGAGTGTTTTGCAGTTTGAATTTGATGGCAAAGGCGGGTTTTGGGCCCGGGAGGGACATTTTCCCTGCGCGAAGAACAGCCACGACAGGGAGAGGTCCCGATTTTGGCAATGAGGGCATTTTGGGTTTTTGCTAGGTTTTCGCCACATGGGTTTGGCACACGAATTGATGTTCTTCGATTTCACAAAACCCTAACAATTGGTTCATTTGATTAAATCTTTGAAAATCATGAAAAACATGTACGGGAGGGTGACCGATTGCCTCCCTCAAATATGTAGAGCAGGGAGACGTGAAATCTACCGGGGATTAATGGAGTGAAGTTTGATGGTGACGATCATGACGCTGCTGATCGCGGTGGGCTCCAGGTGCTATCTTCTCAATTGGCTCCAATTCCTGTTTGTGAAAAAGACTTCGGTGGATTGGGCATTTTATACCCCAACCGCCAATAACACCCACAATAAATGTCTATACGGCTGCGGGAAAGTCGATGAGATTTGAATTTAGGTCGGCGGCAACGGTGGCGACCTCGAGGCCCGACGGCCTGGAAGACGTGAGGTGGCGGCCGCTGTGAGATTTTTGCGTTGAGTGGGTGATGGCGGCGGTGAGAGGTTCGGGGCCTAGAGTTTGGGGAGTCGGCAGGAATTCACCGTCGAGGACGGCGGAACTGTCACGGAGTTCGGGGAATGGAACTCCGGACAATCAGGCCTTTAAAGTCACACGGGAGGCAGGGACAAATGAAACATCAACAGAAAAAGTGAAGGCGGGGCCCGAGGAGCGGGAGGCTGCCAGAGGCTCGCCGTCGCAGACAGCGATCCCAGGACGAATGTCCCGAGGCGGACTTTCGGGGACCGGGGCCCGAAGGGGTAGGCGCCACCCCAAAAATTTGTGCAAGTCTCAGGCAGCAGATGGCAGGGTAGACCCCGAGGGGCAGAAAGACGCCTGGAGAACACCGCAAAGGACGAAAATTTCAAAGGGGAATCCCAAACAGAGAACCCCGAGCGCCAGGGCCCAGAGGGGCCCAGGGCCGTTTTAAAACCAAAATGCCAAAGGGATTCCATGAGGCCCCAGAAGGCAACAGAAAACCAAAAGCAGAGGCATGAACGATTTATGATGGAACTTTGGAGCAATATCGACCATGCGAAACATCAAAAAAGAGGGGCACGCAAAATGAGGCAGACCCAAAAGACCCGACAAGGGGAAAGAAAAGAGGGTCCCCATTCTGAACATGGCGTGTGTGCTAAGGGCACAACAAATATCCCATCTATTAATCCTATCCATCCACATAAGGATGTTTCCCTAATGCACATCCTAAACCTATCCCTATTCCATCATGTGACACTTGCCACATGGCTACAACTTTGATCCACTCCATAATCCTCATTTAATCTTAGAAATTAATCATAAATTCATCTCAACCCTTGATTTAACTCATGAAATTTCTATAAATGAGAGGTGTTACATCCCATTTGCATGAATCAACTCTATTCTACTATTATGCTGCTAAATTCTTTATTGAATCATGTTTGATCATATCATCATGCTATTGGATCCATGAGAAACCACATCCAAGCTATCAACACATCAACATTATATACTTGATATTTTTATGTTTGCATGTATTTGGTTTTATCTAGGATCTAGGTTCTATGCATATTTTATTTATATCATTTGCATGCAATCCATTTTGGTGAACCTAACGTGAATCTTTACTTCTAATGCTTGTCCTTGTGGGTTTTGTGAGTTTGATTTAGTAGGTGAAGGTTTTTAAGAGGGTTTGAAATCAAATTTTATAGAGTCCCAAATTGCAAAAATAACCCCACTGTTGCACTCAGAAGGGCCGAGAGATGAATTTTGAAAGATAATTGAACATTTTAAATTACTTACAATCAATTTTTTGAATTTTTTAAGGACTTGTAGAGCCTGTCATACAGAAATCCATATATTTGTACAACCAAGGGTTTTACTATCTATAATATCTATTTACAGATTTGATAGATATACAATGAGTATATTTGATGAAATATACATATACAAACAAAAATCTACACAAATCTACACCATTTTTGGACATATACATAAGTTTCAGGTATATGGATGTTTTCCACTAAAGTATATACATATAACGACACCATTTGTCAAGAAAAATGTATAAAATATATTTTTTAAAAATATACTCATGCTTAGGGTTTCATTATGCAACTTAACAGTGTGTATACCTATTCCATTGTATATATTCCTATAATTTTTGGCAAATATGCTGTATAATATCTATGCATATATTGTGAGCATGCAATTTTTTATTTATTGTTGCATATATGAATTATTTGTTGCTATTGTATATACTCCTATATATACATTATGAGTGTATACCCACCACATATACACAAGATCAAAGGCTCTTAAAACTTGTGTTATCCTTTAAAAGTGATGCTTTTAACTTTATATGAGTCACAAGTTTGTCTTATAAATACTCGCTTAGTTTTAGCCTTTAAATATATTTTTTTAGCATTTTTAATATGTTAGCTTATATATGGAATTTAGATTAAATTTGATTTCTTTAATTTTTTAATTACCTTTAATTTTATTTATTTATTTTAATTTTTTTCCTTCCAAGTTCGCCCCTAGTCATATGGAAGACTAGGGGCTCCACTAAATAGGTTCCCAACACCTTTATTTCAGCCTAAGGTCACATGTGTGACTAGGTGAAAGCCCCCTAGGGGCTTAGCTTATCCCCTCCTATGGAAAGTCCTAAAGGAGTTGTTTTACAAAAATGAGCATAACTTTTGTGTAAAATTTTAGATTTTTAAAATTCAAAAGGTGTTGAAAAGATGGCTCAAAGCTCTTCACTATTGTAGAGGCATATTTTACAAATTTTGCTCCAAATTCAAGTGCAATTAGTCAAAATCAACCCTTTTTTTATCTTCAAATGATCATATTTTCTTCATACATATGAAATCATTTTTCAACAATTTAAAAAAATATATTAGAAAATCATAAAGAATCCATTCATGTATTCCATTTTTTGCTTTAGATAATTTTGTTTGGCATGTTTTCCTCACATTACAAAATGGGCTTAAAATTAACCTTTCACATTTGGATTTGGGTTTTAAAACAAACAAGTGTCTTTTAATCCTCAAGATTCACTTACATATGCTCTCCACTTACACCTTAGTGTGATCTTGAAGATCATAAATAAGTGATCTTGTTTTTTTTTAGGGGGTTTTCCTAGGGATTCCATCACCCTAGGGCACGACCTCAACTCTCATGTTCTAGTAGAGTATAAAGATCGAGAGGATAATCAAAATACACACCTCTTAGAAGTGGAATATTGTTAATTTGGGCTAAGCCTCTATAAACTTTATACCTTAGAGAAGTGAAGGTGGACAGTGGGTTACCCTATCCTCTTAGTTTTTTGGAAATATTCTCTATCATCTATGGATTAGGCCTCATGTATCCTTATGGTATATAGAGGATAACCCTAGTTGAGCTTGTAAAACCTTGTTGAAACATTTTGACCATCTCTTATGGTTCCTTGTACCTACAAGGATTAATAATCCCACTTGATTTAGGCTTCTTCATGTGTCTTCTTGGCTTGAATGTTTAGACCACCTTCCCCACTTGTAGCCAAAAGGGGACCCTCACCTATAATTGAACCATAGGAACTTTGTCATTTTGCATTATTATCTTGTGCATTTTATTGATTAATCATAAAATACAAAAAATAGAAAAGCCAAAAAAATATTAAAAAAGAACTAGAAAAAATAAAAATACTTGAAAAAAAACTAAACAAGTCTAGGTGTCTTCAAAGTCAAGCTATCCACATCATCTCCAAGTCAAACTTCTCATCCTCATTAGTACCCCATCCTAATAATCCATTCTCATCCTAATCATCCACTCTCATCCTAATCAATCCTTTCCATCCTAATCATTCCTCCTCATCCTAATCATCCTTTTCCATCCATGTCATCCTTTTTCATCCTAATCATCCATTTCCATCCTATCACCTTATTGTATTCATCCCTTTCCATCCTAATCATCTATTTTCATCCCAATCACCTTATATCCAAGGATAAAAATCCTTGATGTAGGGATAAATAAAAACCTCTCTGTCCAATCCATCTTTCCATGTATTTGTGATCTAAAAGTGAAGGTCATAGAGTTTTTTCCATGTTTTCACAAATCTTCATATAAGAGCATGCTCATTTAGGAAATCCTCTCGATCACATATCGAACCTTCAATGCTTTTTTCTAGTATTCGTTCAAATCGTTGGAGCATGAAATGACAACCCTCATTGCTCAAAATATGAGAGCGACCAACCAAAGCAACATAGAGAATGGTTTGGGCTATTCACACATGACAATTATTTTTTGCAATAGTGGAAAGAATGCCTGAAATTTGATGTCTATTTGACCATTTTTTCAATTTTATATTTTATATATTATAATTTTAAATTTTATTATGTTGTATAGTTTGAATTGCTATATTTTTATATATCTCTATACATGACACTTTAAATTATTATTAAACCGTAAAAAATATTATAAACAAATATAATATAGTATGTTAATTTATAATATTAAAGCATATCATTTTATAATGTTTATTATAGAAATACAAATTAATTTAGAGAGAATATATATTTTTTGAATATTTTATAATATGAATTTAGAAACTTAAGAATAAATTTAATATTTTAACATTTTAATAATAACTTTCATTTTTCTATATTAATTACGCTGAACGTGTTTCCTTATTTGAGTTTAAAGATAAGCCTTGTGGGTCAGTTGAAGCAATTAGAACCGTTGATTTTTTTTACCATTTTCCTAATTATTTTTTGCCATTTTTTTCTACTTTCCTTACTGCTATTGGTTTCTGCTCCTCCAAACTCTTCCTCGCTGGTATTTTTGGTGAGCTATAGCCTGAAAATAAGGCTTTGTAGAGGGTTTTAGAGTATGTTTATTAAAATTAAAATTGCAGCGCTAATAACAAACACATTTAGGTTTTAACATTACGACATCCTTTCCCTTACATATATATTAATATAATTAAAATATAATGTATATTTTATTTAGTTAAAAATAACTTAACTTATTAATTATTATTTTTTATATAATATAAAATAGAATTAATATATTTTATATTTTATATAATAGATTACATGATAAATAATATAATTATATTTATTATTATATATATTAGTATATAGGTTATATTATTATTTTATATTATATTCTATAATAAAAATTAATTATATATAAATATGAAATTATTATAATTAATAACTAATATATTTTTATATAGAACAAATTAAATTAATATATACAAAATCTAGTTGTTTAATTGATCGTTGAAGAGATTAGAAAAAATAGAGAGAGGTAGAGGGGGAGACAATTCTATATAGAGAGAGGTATATATACTGCACCTAAAGGAGGTTCAAGGATTAGGCCAATAAAAAACTATATGTATGTTAATATGTTAGAGAGTATGTTAACTATTATCTGATCATGAAATATTTGCATATGGATTTAAAACGTAAAACAATGCAAATGAAAAAAGAAGTTGCCATCAAATCCATTTATCTCTAGCCATGTCTCCCTCTCTCTATCCATCCATCTCTATCCCTCTCTACATATTTATCTCTTCTATCTTTATATATCCCTCTCGCCTCTCTCTCTTAATCTCTCCCTCTCCTTCTCTCCTCTCCATATCCCTCTCCTTCTCCTTCTCCTTCTCCATCTCCATCTCTATCTCTATCTTCCTCTCTATTTGTATCTCCTTACCACTCTCTCTCTCTTCCCCTATCTCTCCCTCTTTCTATCCCTATCTCGCTCCCCCCCCCCTCTCTCTCTCTCTCCCTCTCTCCCTGTATTGCAAACATAACATGAGCTTGTTGGTAATGGAGCCTAATTATGTTATGATTCAGAGGTTTTATTTCAATCATGTTTGGATCCCTGTAAGTAGATGCATAGTTGATTTGAAGCTATCACTTCTCCATTGAAACATTTGTTGTACAAACAACATCATTTGCTAAATGGCCTACCAATTGACTTCATGTACTGCATAAATGTATGCAAAAAATAGACCAAAATTTATCCTAATTGACCTTCCACACATCTTCGGCATACCCATTACACACTAAGATGTGATTGCTAGTATATATTAATTTATAATATTTTCAAAATAGAATATAATTGTTTTTAATTTTTAAAATATTTTTAACAATATTTATTTTTAAAATGAACTTAGAAACTTCTTGTTTATATTTAATATTTTTACACTTATGACTAATAATTATAAATGTTTTCTAATTTTATATTCAAAAATTCAAAAATTAAACACTTTTTTGATTCTTTATATTTTTCTTGATGATCAAACCGTCATAAAAAAATTATAGAGCAGGTGTGAGTGACCGTCATGGTGGAAACCCCATCGACATGCGATGTATGGCGAGGATCCCTGGCCGCGCCGTGGACGCCACACGCACAGCCGCCAAAACCGTTTTGGAAAATCGCCATCGTCACATCCAGCGGGGGCAAGGTCACTAATCTTCCAGCCAGCACCATTGCTTGACGAATCGCCAGCTGCAGCAGAGGAGGAAACAATGGCGGAAGCCCTAGCAGCGCAGGATTTTGGCAGCCGAATATATTTAGAAAAGCAAAGAACCTTCCATCCTTAAATCCATAACATCCAAAATCAATCAACTTCCTTCTTCCCCAATACATATCTTAACATTCTTGCATGATTTAGAAGACAGTTACTCCCATTCTTCCAACGCTACTAACTTGTAGATTCGAGAATGGATGCGGCCTCGCTGCAGACCCCACTTGTTGAGCACACCAATCAATATTCCTCCTTCCCTTGGAGATTTTGGCTGGAATCGAAGAAGTTATGGAGAATTGCAGGGCCTGCTATAATGACTCGACTTGCAATGAATGGGATAACTGTCATCACTCAGGCGTTTATATGCCAAATGGCTGATTTAGAGTTTGCCGCCATTTCCCTGTTCGCCAATGTCATTTGGGGCTTCAATTTAGGTCTATTGGTAAGTCCT
>VDFB02153115.1:0-36837 GCA_007258455.2 Sequoia sempervirens | reverse complement strand
TAGCATGTTTTAATGATTGATCTTTTCCTTTTGGTTTAACATAAAAGCCTAACCTTTTCATTACTTTCCTCATTTTTTGCATTCTCATCAATTGCATCATTAGTTGACATTGAAATGCAATATTTCTACGATAAAAGAATTCGGTGTATATTCTATTCGCATGTGTTCTTATTTGCCTCCAAGAAATTTGATTAGGAAGATTATCTAAAACACCACTTCCAATTTTAAAAAAAGTATTTTCATTAAATTCAACATCAAATTCTAAATTTTCATCTTCATTTTCATCAACAAAACAGTTTTCATTTTCATTTTCATTTTCATTTTCATCAACAAAACGGTTTTCATTTTCATTTTCATCTTCATTTTCATTAACAAAATGGTTCTCATTTTCATTTTCATCAACAAAACGGTTTTCATTTTCATTTTCATTTTCATCAAAAATATATGTTTTGTTTTCATTTTCAAGAAAATGATCATTTTGATTTTCATTTGCAACAAAAGATTTTTCTTTTTTTTTTTCAACAAATTCTATAAAAGTTTCATTTCTTTGAATATAGTCAATGTCAACATCATTATATCTAGCTTCTTGTAAATCTTCTACAAACAAATTTACCATGTCACTAACATGTGGATTTGAAGACGTACCTGGATTTGTGTATATTGAAACATTCTCCATAGCATTCAAAGAGGGATTTGAAGACATAGCAGGACTTGTTTGTATAATCATATTCTTCTCCAAATTGACTCCTTGCAAATTAGCTTCATGTACAACTATGGTATCTTCAATGTTTTCATCTTCAATAGTTGTTGAATTGGTTGTTCCACCATCGTTCATTGATTTTATTCTCATTCTTCTTTCTCTTTGTCTTTGTCTCTCTTTTTCTTTATTTGCTTCAACTTCTTGAGGAGTCAATGTCTTTTTTCTCTTATTACGAAATTTATCTCCCATAATTATAAAATTCTAAAGCACAAATGAATGTTAATAGTAAAATACTTCAAAATATTGAATCCAAATTGGAAGTTGAATACCTATTACGCCAAAATTCTTCCTCTTGTGTTCCTCAAAACAAATAGAAAACTACCACAATTCCACTTTAAAAATTGTTTTCTTTATGCTTCCTTTGAAAAATTCAATCCATATTGCAAATTTCACTTCAAAAATGGTGTAGATGATGCTCCCTTTGATAAAATCAACAAAAAATCAAATTGACCACCTGTAAATACAATAACTTATGAAAAATAATTGATTTTCAGTACTCTCGGCTGTACATATCAAGTTGCAAAGTTGCAGAGTTGACAGTAATTGGCAACAGTGTTTTTAAATAATATAAAATGGGATCCCGTCTATAAAACATGATCCCGTTTATAATAAAACGGGATCCCGCTCCATTATCGGGATCCCGTTTACTAAAATCAAGTCTGTGAGCTGTTGTAAAGGTAACGGGATCCCGTCTTATAAACGGGATCCTGTTATCTTTACAACGGTCAAAATCAAAATGGGATCCCGATTATAACATGGGATCCCGTTTTTTGAAATTTGAATTTGGTTTTGCATCGTGGGCGGGTTTTTGCCAAGGTTTTCGGTTTGGGAAAAGCTTTGGAAGTCTGAACCTAAGCGTTCAACCTAGTTTGACCTGCAAATTGAAGGCCCTAACAATGTCAAAGCAAAATATCAACTTTGGACATATGGCTGACGACCTTTTTTCAAAAATTTTCTGACAAAATGAAAACCCATTTTAGATCAAACAATGCAGATTCTAAATATATAATTTGTTTTGAAATTGAATTATTATTTGTATTTTTCAATTAATTTATAATAAAATTGGTGCATAAACTTTAAATATCAGAGTTTTTTACTATTTGAATAACTTTTGATCAACATAACATTTTGACAAACGGATTGCACGAGAGCAAACTTCAGACAATTCTTTTCAATTTAAAAAAAAAAAATCAAAAAATGATAAGTTTAGGTCATCTTATGCATGTCGTACATGACGATTTTTCAAAACAACAAATTTTCCTAATAAAAAATTAACAAAAAAAAAAAATATTCAATAAAAAATTACAAAAAAATATCAAGAGCAAGGTTTAGTGAGTCATAAAACTTTTCCCAAAAGGATTTAGAAAAATACGATAATTTAAGTAAAAATATGGATGTCGTACACGTGCATGGTATGGTACAAAAAAATGACTTTTAAACAGTGGTTTTTGAAATGCCTATTGAAACCCAATTTGTACAATCTGGGTATTGAAATAAATTATATATTTGGAAACTAGACTCGAGCACTACATTTTATGATTAGTGACTTTTTTAAAGATTTCATCTCTAAGTGCTTCAAATTTTAAGGTCAAATGTGTCAAATACTGAAAATCAGGGAAAACACTTCCACTTTTTGGCCAAAAAGTGGACTCAACTTCTTGCACACACCCTTTGAATAATAATAATGATATGTGATACTCAAATGGATCTTAGATTCCCAAAAGTGAATTATGTGGACTCCCCCCTCTATGTTTTATGGATTTTAATAACACACCAAAGAAGAAAAAAGTAAAATATTTAGGAAAGAGGCACCTTCTCTTTAAAAGAACTAGTTGGATCTATCTCTCCCTCTTCCTATCTCTATCTCTCTCCCTCTCACCCCAAGTTATATCTATCCATCTATCTCTACTTCTTTTTATCCCTATCTCTCCCTCTTTTCATCCCTATCTCTCCCTCAAATCGTCCTCTCCCACTATCACCCCCTCTTTCTATATTGAGTATGTTGAAGTGATGTGGAAGGTCAATTAGGAAAGAGAGAGAGAGAGAAAGTAACTTTTGATTAATTATTTTATGTCAATTGTCTAAGGATATCTCCTTATATCTCTATCTCTCTCTCTATCACTCTATCTCACCATCCGCATCTCTCTCTATCTCTACATCTTCATCTTCTACTATATCTCTATATCTCTTCCTCTTTGTCTCTCCCTCTTTATCTCCCTATCTATCTCTATCTTTAACTCTTTTTATCTCTCCATCTATTCCTCCCACCCTACCACTCCCTATCTCCCTCCTTCCCTCTCTCAACTTCCCACCTTACAATCCCTATCTCCTTCTCTCTCTCTATCCCTCCCAACTTACTAGTCCCTATCTCCTCTCTCTATCTCCCTCCCACCCTACCAATCCCTATCTCCATCTCTCTCCCCCTCCCACCCTACGAATCTCTATCTCCTTTCTCTTTATTCCTCCCACCCTACTATTTCCTATCTCCATCCTTCCCTCTCTCACCCTTCCATCTTACCAATCTCTCTCTCTCTCTCTCTCTCTCTCTCTCTCTCTCTCTCTCTCTCTCTCTCTCTCTCTCTCTCTCTCTCTCTCTCTCTCTCTCTCTCTCCCTATATCCTTCTTTCTCTCTATTTCTCTCACCCTACCAATCCCTATCCCTCCCCTTCCCTCTCTCACCCTCTCACCTTATCAATCCCTAACTCCCTACTTGCCTCTTTCTCTCCTTCCACCTATCCCTCCTTGTCTCCCTCACACCCTACCAATCCATATCTTCTCTCTTTGTCTCCCTCCCACCTTACCAATCCTCTCCATCCTTCCCTCTCTCTCTCCATCCCTCTATCCCTCCCACCTTACCACTCCCTCTTTGGACCTCCTCTCTTTCTCTCCCTCCACCTATCACTCTCTCTCACCCTCCAACCCTACCAATCCCTATCTCCCTCCTATCCTACCTCTCGCTATCTCAGGCTCCTTCCCTCTTTTTTTCTCTTCCTCTCTCCCTCCCACCCTACCAGTCCCTATCTCCATCCTTCCCTCTCTCTCCCTCCCACCTTACCAATCCCTATTTATCTTCTTCTCTCTTTCTCTCCCTCCCTCTATTCATCCCACCCTACCTCTCCTACCCCTCCCTTGATCCCTAACCCTCTCAACCTTTCTCTCCCTATCTCCATTTCTCTATCTAGATTTTTTAATAATAATACAAAATATAATATATATTAAAATACATTATTATATTTAAATATAATATATAAAATTTAATATATATATATATATATATGATATATCATATAATACATCATATATAATATTTAATATATAATATATTTTTGAGTTTCATATAACAAATATCTATTTTTAAAAAATGGATATTTGTTTTGCAGAATAGAGGCACATCTACATTTTGAAGACATGAAGGGTTTATTTTCAGCCCCACATAAGGGATATCAGTTATCTATACATAACAAATATTTGTTATTGATAACACAGGTACCCATTTCCTTCTTTGTAAATCTTTAATAAATCTAATATATTAATAAATACATAAATAATATAATATTATGCAGATTATATATAATATATTAATGTTATATATTATATTATTATATATAATATATTAATATTATATATCATATTATTATTTATATTATATTATATATTATATATACTAATATAAAAAACATATTAATATTTTTGGTTTTTATAAATGGATGTTTTTCTTAAGCATTGATTTAACAGATATCCATTTACTAACAAATATCTGATTTTCCTATTTAAAAATGGATATTTGTTTCTATTGGATATCCAATATTAATAGATATTTGTTTTGCTTAGATATTTGGCTTGAGGGTGACCAACCTAAAAGTTCAACATCCCCAACATGTTTACAGGGGTTGTAAGAGGTTTTTGAACGTCAACCTTTGTGCTAATGACTTTTTTCCATTCGATTTTGATGAAACAAAAAGGGTTTGTTCAACAAATTGACAACATTTTATCGATATAAGATATGCTTTATGTTGAATTTAATAGGTAATTATTATTTATTTTCTATGTGCACTATGTGTAAAGTCCTAATTGATAGGTTGATTGAAAAACATCTATAACTTTTAAACAGTTAAATATTCTTTGAATCTAAAAGTTGTGTCACACATTATATTTCACAAATTATAGTTTTAAAAAAAATCATAATTTTTTGACCAAGTGAGGGTGGTCGAACAAATGGCTTTTAATATTTTTAAAAATTCCTACTAGAAAATTCATAATTAAATATTTACTTGCCAAAAAATTACAAAAAATTGTGTGTCACATCTCGGCATGTGCCCTCTACTTATATATTGAAAGATTAAAAAAATATATATTTTTTCTTTCTAGATTAGGGTGGTCGAACAAACACCTTTTTTTTAATTTTTTTCTTAAAAATTTAGCACTATTGCACTAAAATTTCAAATTTTCACCAAATAGATTTACCTTTTCCCAAAAAAGGACTAGTAGCTTAGAAACTAGATTCAATTTGCTACAAATCATGTTTTTACATATTTTTCAAATTATGTTAATAACCTATTCAATTTTTTATGTCAAGTTGTGTAACTTTGTTTTTCTAAATTTTCATTGCCACTTAGTGGCCTAGTTTGGACCCCCATGATCTTGTACTAACCCGAAACACAAACCATTGTTATTATAGCTATTAAGTCCATTTGAAATTTTCATTTAACTCTTCCTATCTATCATCATGTATCCATTTGTATATCTTTTTGTAGTATTTCATACATTAAATCTCCATATATGTAAAGATGATCATACATATTCAAATATGTTTTATTATTTTCTTGTGATCCAAATTCTTTTTCACAACATTATATCTCCTTACATTCTCTATAATAGTTGGTCATGCTATTTCAAATATATTTTTGCACATTTTTGTAAATGAACACCACAAAAAGTCTTTGAAACACTTGGATATCTTAATTTCTCATGCTTCTATTTGTTTTATATGTGTGTGTGTATGTATGTATATACACATATGTATATATATGTATATATATATATGTATATATACATATATATGTATATATACATATATATGTATATATACATATATATGTATATATACATATATATGTATATATACATATACATATATATATGCATGTATATATATATATATACATATATATACATACATACATACATATATATACATACATACATACATATATATATAATGCACACACACACACACACACACACACACACACACACATGTATGTATGTATGTATATGTATATGTGTGATATCAAAATATTTAGTCTATTCTAAGCAATTAAAATGCAATGGAAAACATAATGAAATACCTCAAGATTAGCCTAAGTAACTTGTAAATGTAAAGAGGAAAGTGTTAAATGAAGAAAAATAGATATACCTTCCTTCTTGCAGCTGAAACTCCTTGGTTGGCCCTTGATTTGGATTGATTTGTATACTCCTTGATGGCTCTTGATATGACTAAATGCAAGTCTTGACTATATGCTTGAATGTAGATGAAAATGGATGAATGTTGATGGCTAGATGAGTGCACAAAATGGTAGCATTTAGTTGCAAAATGGCTAAGTCTCTTAAATTCCTTAGAGGATGGGGTATTTATAGAGAAACTTGAATTCTCTAGAGAATTCAATGGTTGAGATTTATCCAACAAAGTCAAGATGAAGGGATAAGGTGAGTTGAGGACTCACAAGCCCTCACATTTTGACATGTGGAATGTGAGAGGGCTAAGGGTGAAATGATGTGTAGGTGATGTGGAGGAAGGACATGTACCTTGAAAGTACATTGGGAGATGAGAAGATTCCTTGGAGGAATAAATGTGAATTAAAAATTCACATGCTTGGGAGAATCTAGTGGATAAGAGAGGGTATCCAAAAAGGTGGGAGTTTGTCACATGTGACTTGATGTGACAAGTCAAATATTCTAGAAGATGCATGGGAAAAGGGATTCTAGAAGGAATAAAATGTGAATTAAAAATTCACATGGGGAAGAGGGAATCTAGGGTGAATAAAAGTGAATTTTAAATTCACAATGATTGGAAGAATCTAGTGGATAAGACAAGGTTCCCAAAAGGTGGGAATTTGTCACATGTGACTTGATGTGACAAGTCAATGATTCTAGAAGATGCATGGAAAAAGGGGATTCTAGGAGGAATAAAAGTGAATTAAAAATTCACATGGGGAAGAGAGGAGCCTAGGGTGAATAAAAATGAATTAAAAATTCTTTTGGGGATGGGGAGAGTTGACCAAGGTACTAATTATGTTTGACTAATCATAATTAGAGGATAATTAAGGGTTAATGAGGATTAGAAGCCAACTTGCAAAAGTTGGAGGATGTGACACATCCTAATCAAGGATTAGGCATGTGCACATCCTTAATAAAGATTAAGAGATGGATTAGGATTTAAAAATTAAATGTGAGGAATTAAATAATTGTAATATTTATTTAATTCATTTGATGAAAAGGGGATTAAGGAGGGTAAGGTATTTAATTATTAATTAAATACCTTAGGGATTTGGCAGAATTAAGGATATTAATTAAATAATAGTAATATTACTTAATTAATGCAAATAATAGGATGTTTAGATGAAAATTAATAAATTTGGACAAATTATGTCTACATTTTGCCCCTCTTTGAGATGGTGTTATGAAGTAGCATCATTTCAAAGAATATTAAAATATAAAACCCATAAGGAGATGGTTAGATTGGAAAAGATGGCTCAGTCATTCAAAGGAGTGAGTAGGAAGGAAAAAAGAAGATGGGGGTGAAGATGAAGATTAGGGATAAGGATGCCCCCTCGAGAGGACATGCGGGTTCAAGAGAACACAGATGTGCTCTTGAAATGGATGAGATGATGAAATGGGAGATGGGGAAGAGGATACAAAGGGATGGATATGAAAGGATGAAAAGGTTGTAGGAGGTTGGGAAGCACAAATGGATGCAGAGACAAAGATGGTGTTGCCCCAGTCAAGGTACAAGCCAAAAGGGGTTGAGGATGGATGGAGTGTTGTCAATGAGGATAGGGAAGGATAGATCCCAATGAGTGGTATTGATGAGGGAAGGATACATCCCAAAACACCACTAAAGGATAGGGAAGAGTACCTCCTGATGATGATGATGAAAGTGTTGTTGACAAGGGAAGGATACATCCCAAAACAACACCGAAGGGATATGGAAGCATAAAATGGGATGATGATGAGGAGGATGATTGGATCGAGGCTTGTAACAAGACTGAGAACAAGACCAAGGATATGATTACATGATTCAGGCTAAACGGAATGGATGGGGGTTGGATAGAGATATGAGATAAGGATGAAGGATGAATGGATGGGGAGATACATGCAAGATGATAGAATGGAGAATGAAATGCAATCCTAATGCAATTTTCCATCTTCAGAGCACTGATTTTTACTATAGCATAAGACACCAAGTGCCAGGGTATGTGGAACCAAGGCATAATAGTGTCTAATGCATGAAATAAACACAGCAGACAAGAAGGCTATCCCAACACCCCAAAGTCACAAAGACCTTGGTCGGGCCAGGTATTGAGATAACCACAAGCACAAAAGGATGCCCCAGCATAACACAAGACCTCGAGGATCTTGGTGGGTACTACATGGGACAACCAAGAAAACACAATCAAATAAAAGATCAAGATATTCCCCTATGTGGACCAATTAAAACATGCCATAATATGATAGATCATGGTGGCCTTGACAAGTGATGATAGGGAGCTCAAATGATAAACAAAAGCCAAAAGCATCAAAAGATCGCAATCAATTTCAAATGTCCTTTGCCATAGGATCAAGGGAATAGATGGGATTGATGAGGTATGTTAGGAAGGATGCATCCTGTTGAGACCGATGATGGATACTAAACTAAAAGATCGATATGACGTAGGATATTCAAAACTGATTGGATTTGTTGATACAAGTGGATCTTATTTGTTAAGAACCAGCTAGATAAGGGCATAGCTTGACAACACGACACAAGGGAGACAAGACATGAGACTGACACACCCTAAAGACCTAGTGGCTCGGGGGCCGATCAAATATTAGCCTTCCCTACGTGAAAGCGTAGAGCCCTCGTAGTTCGGTAAAAGGCTGTCAGCTAACGATGGATAAAAGTAGAAAGAGGACAACGAAGACTAATGATAGATGACATGGACCGGAGAGACAAAAGCAAAGACTGATGATAGACGATAAAGGAGTATACAGACATAGCAGAAAGATCAACGATAGAGGATAAAGGAGCCAAGTAGACAATGAAGATCGATGATGAAACATGATGGAGACCTCGATGGATGACAAGATGGAAAAAGAAGAAAGATCGATGATAGATGATAAAGGATCCCTGGGGGAAGATCAAGTGACCGACCTTGCCTACATGAAAGCGCAGGGGAAACGTAGTTCGACCAAAGACCAAAGGCAAACAATGGATAAAGGATGATAAGATGATAGGATAAGTGGATAAAAAGATGGGACCGATACAATAAGATAGGATAGACCTGTTGGATTGGATAGGATGATGACGATCACATAAAGCTCAGGGATGGGATAGTTATCCAAAGCATTAAAATGACTTGGGAGGATGATATGATAGATAGATGAGTGATGAAAAGTGATAGGGGATTGGAAAGATGTGCAATAGAAGCAGGGGTGATGATGATGAGATAAATGGCATTGGGTTGCATGGGGGGAGGCCTATAGCCAGATACCAATGACAAGGGATTGTCAGATGGGATGAGGATAAAGATGAAAGAATGGATAGAGATATAGGGATGGGGGATGGGAGGGATTGTTTGGATGGATAGGAATATAAGGATCGGGAGATGAAAGGGATGCTAGGATAGATGGATACAAAGATAAGGATGGGTAGATGGAAGGGATGCTATGATAGATGGATAGGGATATAAGGATTGGGAGATGAAAGGGATGCTAGGATAAATGGATACGAAGATAAGGATGGGGAGATGGAAGGGATGCTATGATAGATGGAGAGGGATATAAGGATTGGGAGATGAAAGAGATGCTAGGATAGATGGATACAAAGGTAAGGATGGGGAGATGGAAGGGATGATGTGATAGATGGATAGCGATATAAAGGGATGTTATGATAGATGGTGTCTCCAAGGACTATGTCACAAAGGAAGCAAATGCCCCCACTCTAGATATGTCATATACGAGGAGGCATGAGGGATGGAAGACGATTGGATCGGAAGATAAAGGAGATAACTAGATGAGGATAGGATGGGTGACCAAGGAATACAACAGAGCATGGATGAAGGGATTGTATACCAAGAGGTGGCCAAAGCATGTATAGATAGGTGTCCCTATTTTGATCAAGATCACAAGAAGGATGGAGGGATGGGAGATAAATGGGATATGATGGTAGGAGATGGAAGATAGGTGGGATGGAGGGGTTTTATGAAGAGGACGGATAACAAGAAGATGGGTGCATAGCTGGAAGCATAGTGGATGGAGGGAATGCATATTAGGAAGTTGCCCCCAAGTACAGATGGGGATTTATGCATGACACCTGTTTGCCAGGTTTTCATCATGGTATTTATCCAAGGCGCTTGTTTGCCAAGTTTTCACCATTGGATGAATTATTTCTCTTTACTATTTTATTTTTTTGACTTTTTTTTTGGGTTTTGTGGATTTTTTTACTTTTTTGGATTTTTGTGGATTTTTGGATTTTTGTGGATTTTTTGACTTTTTTGGATTTTTGGATATCATGCAAAAGGGGATGAGGATAGGGAGATGGATAAGTGGATTTAGAAGACATGCGATAAGGATATGGATGAAGGACTCAAGCATCAAGTTCCATACAAGGTATTAAGAGCCCATGTTTGAAGCGACTGTTGGATGTTAGTACAACCTTATTAGGATAAATGGATTATGCAAGAGGATGAATTAGAGGGATTTGAGAGGGGAGATACATGGGATAATGGATGGGATGCTGCAAAGGGTATGGATGGAATGATGGGTTGGATATGTTATGGGGAGATGTGTTCAAGGCCAACATTGGCACATGTGGTGGTGGATGTGAAAAGATAAGAGGATAAATGGATGGAGAATGTGTGGATAATGGGGTGGTGAACTTTGGAACATAAGGACCCAAAACAGACTTAGGAGATGAAAGGGGTGTATGACTAGCTTTTGTATTAGCAACTTTGGATGTTCTTATAGATTTTTCATTTGATTGCATTGCATATATTTTTCTTTGGGATCCACATGGTTTTGATCTTTGCTTTGGTGGGCCTTTGTGGCCTACGGATTTGATTTAGATTTAGATTTTTCTTCTCTTCACCATGTCTTTTGGAGGGGACATGAGGAGCCTTAGATTCATGTGGATGTTTGGATTTATGCATGTGGATGTTTGGATTTATGCATTTTTTCTTTAACAACCAAAGTGCTTTTAGTAGCAATGGGATGGGTATGAGGAGATGGATGATGTGGAGTGATGGAGGATGTTTAGGTATGTGCCTTTGTTGATCCTAACTATGCGGTATGTGAGAGGGATATTTATGATGGATGAGATGGATAGGTGATGAATGGATGAAAGGATGGATAGGATGAGATGGACGAGGTGATTTTAGGATATAGGAGCCCAGAATAGACGTAGGACCTGGAGGAAACATGGGCACGGTAGATGGAGGATTGGAGATGGTAGATGGAGGGATGCAAGGACCCAAAATGGATGGAGCAGATGAAAGAGGGATATGGACAGTGGTTTTGAGGTGATACGATAGAGGAGGGATGGCAACATATGATTTGGTGGAGCGATGGAAAGAGCCTATATTTATTTTGGAAGAGGCTCGTTGAGGACGTCTAGAGGTTGTACCAACATCTTTAGATTGTGAGTCTTGAGAAATAGGTCCAAGACCTTGCATGCAGATTTTTTCTTTGAGTTTGATGGGCTCTAAGATACCTTGCTCATGAAGGCCTAGACCTTTTCCTTGATAGTTCATTTTCTTGAGCATGCGATCCATGATAGGATTTGTGTTATTTTGAAAACATGATGCGAGTCCATTATTAGGTGGAGGATGATGGGTGGTATATATGCTGTGTTTTTCTTCTGCAAGGAGGCCACCATGGAAGAAAGAGTACCAAGGGGATATACAAGCAGTGTAGGGATAGTAGTTTTAGCCGATGATGGGGGATCATGAGAGGGAGATGATGGGATAGCAGCATTTGGATGGGTAGTATCAGGAGAGGGATCAGGGGATATGATAGGATCTAGATTTGTGGTAGTGGGATCATGCAATGGATATGGAGATGGAGCGATGGAACCTTGAATGACAAGGGGATCATGGGATGGAAGGGATGGGGGACTATGATCTTGAGGTGGACTGGATGGGATGGTAGGATCTTGATCTGAAGAGGGGGATATGTTGGCATGCTTAGGCTCTTGGCATGACTCATCGTGTGCGGGAGGCATGATAATGGATTCTTGGTGGGACTCTTCAAGTGGGGAAGATGGAGGGATGGAGGATTCAAAACATTCATGGGAATGGATTTTAGTGGATTGGATTTGGGTGTCATCGATGGGTTCGACGACTCTTGGGGTAAGAGTTGGGTGTTCAATGGATTCGGTAGATGTGATGGTAGGAGATGGGGGCTCAGTGGATTCAGAGGATGTGATGGTAGGAGATGGGGGCTCAGTGGTTTCAGAGGATGTGATGGTAGGAGATGGGGGCTCAGTGGTTTCAGAGGATGTGATGGTAGGAGATGATGGGGGCTCAGTGGTTTCAGAGGATGTGATGGTAGGAGATGGGGGCTCAATGGTTTCAGAGGATGTGATGGTAGGAGATGGGGGCTCAGTGGATTTAGAGGCTGTGATGGTTTCATCATTGATAGGTGTTGGGTGGAGAAGGGTCTTGCCACTAATGACCGTGGATGATGGGTTGGGATGGCATGATTCCATAGCTTCAAGGTGTGGAGTGGGACATGTCTTCTTTGCTATAAGTCCTTGGAGAACTTCTGGAGTAAGAAAATTGAATACTCTAGGCTGAGATGGCGTGGTAGGAGTGGATGAAGGATTATGGATTGGTGGGGGATTAGGACTAAGGATTGGTGGATTAGGATTAGATGGGGGAATGGGATTGGATGCAAGACTGGGAATAGATGGGGGATTAAGATTAGATGAAGGGTTAAGATAGGGGTATTGGAATGGTGAATTAGGACATGAGGGTGCTGGTGGTGGATTGTAGTAAGGATATTGGGATGGAGGATTAGGATGGGAAGATTGAGGTGGTGGATTGAGATAGGGAAATGTGGATGTCGAATTGGGATAGGAAGGTGTGAATGTAGGATTAAGGTGAGCATATTGGTATGGAAGACTAGGATAGTGGATATATGCGGATGAAGGATTGAGATAGGAGGATATGAATGGGGGATTAGGATAGGGGTATTGTGATGGTAGACTAGGACAAAAGGAGGCAGGTGTTGGATAAGAGGATGATGTCGATGAAGGGTATGATAGATGTGACAGATATCCCTTGTCAAAGGTAGCATAAGGAGCATGATTAGGCATGGATGAAGGCATAACAGGATAACTCGAAGGGGTGATTGGATTGTGGAAAGTGGGTGTAGAAAGCTTACTAGTGACAATAGCATCAAGGGGATCTATGTCATATTCTTCTTGATCAACAAGACTTTCGTTATCGTTGTCGATGTAATTAGGGTTTCCCTTGACCACTATTGATGGAGGATAAGGACTCATGATGGTGAAAGGATAAAGAGGATGGATAAAAGATTTTGGATGGGAACGGATTAAAGCTCAAATCAGGATTTAGGTCAAGCTCAGATCAGGATTGGACTAAAGCTCAAATTAGGATGATTGGATGATGTGATGGGATTGATTCTGACGACCGACATCGAATCTGCTTCAAGATAGAAGTAGATTGATTGGGTCGAAGGTGATGTGGTTGGATTGGATTGGATTGGATAAGATCGATCGATGATTGATAAGATAGACTGAGGGATCGGATAGGATGATGAAAGGGAGTGTAAACCTTGTTCAGAGATTACCCTAGGTGATGTAGGATACTGATTGATCAGATTAAAGGATGAGTGAATGATTGCGGTACCGAATCCACTTTGAGATTGAAAATAGATTGATTAGGCCGACGATGATGATTGACTTCGGATGGATGACAATCCTAAGTAGATGTTGATGATGACGATCAGATTAGACACTTAGGTCAATTTGGATAATAACCTAAAACAAAGTTCAAAGGATTTGGATGGGTAAAACAATGATTTGATTGGAGAAATGGATGATAGAAATGGATGAACAAATACTCAAAATGAGCAAACAATTGATCGGGATGGATGAACAATTACTTAGAACGAGTAAATGACTGCTAAGAATAGATGAATGACTCTTGGAATGAGAAGACAAAAGCTCAAAATGAATGATAGATTACTTGGAACAAGTAGATGATTGATCAGGATTGTTGAACGAGAGTTCAAAATGATTAAAGGTGGTGTGAAATGGATGAATGTTTAATCAAAATGAGTAAATAAATGATTGGAATTACAGAATGAGAGTTCAGAATGAGGAAAGGAGGTGTGAAATGGATGAATGTTTACTCAGAACGAGTAAACGGATGATCAGAATGATAGAATGAGAGTTTGGAATGAGGAAAGGATTAGTGAAATGGATGAATGTTTACTCGAAATGAGTAAACGGATGATCAAAATGATAGAACGAGAGTTTAGAATGATGAACGTATGTGTGAAATGGATGAAAGTTTACTCAGAATGAGTAAACGGATGATCAGAATGATAGAACGAGAGTTCGTAATGATGAACGAATGTGTGAAATGGATGAATGTTTACTCGGGGATGATCAGAATGATAGAACGAGAGTTTGGAATGATGAACAGATGTGTGAAATGGATGAATGTTTACTTAGAATGAGTAAACGAATGATCAGAATGACTGAACAAGAGTTTGGAATGATGAACGGATGTGTGAAATGGATGAATGTTTACTCGGAATGAGTAAACGAATGATTAGAATGATGGAACGAGAGTTTGGAAGGATGAAATGATGTGTGAAATATATGAGTGTTTACTCAGAATAGGGAAATGGATGATTGAAAAGGGAGAACAATTGTTCAGAATGGATGAATGAAAGGTTGAAATGACTAAACCTTAGATTAGGGTTTTGGTTAAGCTCATATTGGGATTAGATTAAAGCTCATATTAGGATTGAGTTGAAGCTCAGAATGATTGGAGGATGTGATGGGATTTATTCTACACCAAGTTCTTGGGTTTAAAGAACGTAAGGTGCTGATAATCAGATTTTTCCAGATTTGGCAATTTTCAAAAATTGTCAAATTTTGCCATTTTAGGAAACCTCACGGACGTACTTTTGAGAGTCCAATTTTTTTCCAAAAAATACTCAAAACCAAGATAGGATGAATTTCCAACTAATATCCCAAATTTGAGACACGTATTTTGAGTTATTGACAAAAATGATTTTTCAAAATGCTAGAAAAAAACACTAAATTGCGATTTTGAGGGTCAAGATGAAAGTTTGAGGCCTCAAAAATGTGGAAAAATAGGGTCCAAGGGACTTCTAGTTTGTCAAAGATCCACATTCCATCTCATAATGCAACCACCCATAAAATTTCAGCTCAAACGGACACCCGAGTCAAAAGTTATGGCCTCCGGAAGTTTCGACACAAAAATAAAAAATTTCAAAATGAAGTTTAGGTGATTGAGATGGATGCTTTGATGCTTTATATGGACTCTAATGATGTTCTAAGTGGTACTTATGTGATTTTGGTGATGAAACGATGACTTTCAGAAAAGTGTTGATGACGGGCGAATGGTGCTCGGAATAGATGAATGACTCTTAGAATGAGGGGAGGAAGATTCAAAATAGATGAACGAGTACTAAGAACGAGTGAACGAATGCTCAGAATTAGGATTGGATTGAAAGATATGATGGGATTGGTCAGATTTGGGAACTGGATATGTTTGTTTTCCAAATCCCTCACAGAGGGGCGTATGTGCCCTCTTAGGGCGTTTGTGCCCTACTGGGGTGACTGTGGCCCCTCCTTGGGCATCTATGCCCTACTGGGGCATCTGTGCCCCCTCTTGGGCCGTCTGTGCCCTATTGGGGCAACTGTGCCCCCTCCTAGGGTGTCTGTGCCCTACTAGGGCGTCTATGCCCCCTCCTGGGGCGTATGTGCCCTATTGGGGTGACTGTGCCCCCTCCTGGGGCGTCTATGCCCTACTGGGGTGACTGTGCCCCCTCCTGGGGAATCTGTGCCCTACTGGGGTGACTGTGTCCCCTCCTGGGGCGTCTGTGCCCTCACAAAGGGGCAGATTCACCCCATTTTAGGGCAGATTCGCCCTACTATGGGGTGGACTTTTTAAGTGGGTAGATGGGCTGTTAAAATGAAGAGACGGGCGATTGGAATGGGGTGTTGGATAATCAGATTGAGGAAATAGATTATCGGATTTGTGAAAATGATTAGAATGGATGAATGATCAAGCACTCGAAACTAATGATTGCTTAGAATGGATGAATGATTGAAAGCTCAAAACAAGTAAATGATTGATTGGAAAGGATGAAAAACTCTCAGAATGAGGAGATGAATGCTTGGAATGGATGAAAGATTACTCAAAACGAGAGAGCAGAGGATTTGAAAGGGATGAAAGACTACTTGGTTAGATGAAGGTTTGGAATGGTAAAATGGGGGTTTAAAATGATCAAATGGAGGTTTTCAAAGGTTTAGAATGACAAAACAGAGGCTTGGGATGATTATACAAAGGTTTGGAATGATTAGACGCTAATTTAGAGGCTAAACGGATCAAAACAGGGTGATTTTGGCTGCTCAGGAGGGAAAATTTGCTCCTCTGCAGTAAATCAGGGGCGCAGTCGCCCTTCTACAGAAAATCAGGGGTGTAATCGCCTCACTGCAGAAAATCAGGGGCGTAATCACCCCACTGCAGAAAATCAAGGGCGTAATCGCCCCACTATAGAAAATCAGGGGCGTAATCGCCCCACTACGAAAAATTTGGGACTTGGTTTGATGAAAATGACTATGGCAAGGACTTTAAAATGACAATGATGAGGCTAATTTGTCAAAAATTTCACTGGTTTCTCACAAGAAAACACTCTCAAGCAAACACAATCCTATGATTAGTGTTAAGGGTATGGCCAAAGAGGTCTTAATCTAGGATGCACAATGTGTCTAGGGAGTCCTCGATATACTCTCGGTACGTGAGGCACAACCATGAACACCAGCCCATCACAAGTGTGAGTCGCAAACCCCAGCGAGATACTAAAGGGCTCAGACCAACTCTTCACATCTATCTAGGTATCACCCTAGCTTCAACGCTCTGCCAATTATGACGTGACTGGATTGGTGTACAGCTTTTGCTCTCCCCCCTTTATATACCCTGCCAGTACGTGTCGTTGGAATTATCCCTTGGGGTGATGAACTCCCCAAGCAGGTCCCACTAGAAAGAAAGCACTAATTGTTTCCAACTACTCCCCAGGCTCACACGAAGTGCAAGGAGAAAGTGAAAACAAGCTAATGGTCCCTTTGGGTAATAGAAAAGATAGACACAACAAGCAATGAATATTACTCCCCCTAATTAAACTATGTTCTTAGATTAAGGAAAACAACAAGGATATTTTAAAAAGTTTGAGTGAATGGATAGCCCTGCAAGAAAATGTTAGATGTTTTATCCTGCTTTCTTCATCATCTTCACAAAAATATGCTACAAAAAGTTAGCAAAAAAACACCAATATCCTTGCAAGAACAGTGTTAGGGGGTTAATACTTGAAAATAGCAAAAAACCAAAGCCAAAATAATAGTTTTACCTTTCAAAATGTGTTGCTTTGCGGTGACAAGGGGGCGTAGTCGCCCTTCTGCAGTAAATGAGGGGTGTAGTCACCCTTCTATGGAAAATCAAGGGCGCAGTCGCCCCATTGCAAAAAATTAGGGGCGCAGTCGCCCCATTGCAGAAAATCAAGGGCGTAATTGCCTCACTGCGGAAAATTAGGGGCGTAATCGCCCCACTTCAGAAAATCAGGGGCATAATTGCCCCACTGCAAAAAAGTGTTAGCCAAAAATTTTAGCCCAGGGGGTGTAGTCATCTTTTTGCAAGACAAGTGTTAGCCAAAAATTTCAGTCAAGGAGGGGGCGTAGTCGCCCTTCTATAGAAAAAGTGTTAGCCAAAAATTTTAGTCAAGGAGGGGGCATAGTCGCCCTCCTATAGAAAATCAGGGGCATAGTCATCCCACTGCAGAAAATTAGGGGTGTAATTGCCCCATTGTGGAAAATCAAGGGTGTAATCACCCCACTGAGAAAAATCAGGGGCGTAATCATCCCACTGCGGAAAATTAGGGGCATAGTCGACCCATTGTAGACAAGCAGGGGCGTAGTCACCCTTCCGTGATGTATTCCTGCAAAAAACTTAACAACAGCAAATGTGAAATATAGGAAACCGCTTATGAGTCCCACCGGGCATGCCAGAAATATGATATCAAAATGTTTAGCCTATTCTAAGCAATTAAAATGCAATGAAAAACATAATGAAACACCTCAAGATTAGCCTAAGGAATTTGTAGATGTAAAGAGGAAAGTGTTAAATGAAGACAAATAGATATACCTTCCTTCTTGCAGCTAAAACTCCTTGGTTGGCCCTTGATTTGGATTGATTTGTATGCTCCTTGATGGCTCTTGATATGACTAAATGCAAGTCTTGACTATATGCTTGAATGTAGATGCAAATGGATGAATGTTGATGGCTAGATGAGTGCACAAAATGGTAGCATTTAGTTGCAAAATGGCTAAGTCTCTTAAATACCTTAGAGGATGGGGTATTTATAGAGAAACTTCAATTCTCTAGAGAATTCAATGGTTGAGATCTATCCAACAAAGTCAAGATGAAGGGCTAAGGTGAGTTGAGGACTCACAAGCCCTCACATTTTGACATGTGCAATGTGAGAGGGTTAAGGGTGAGATGATGTGTAGGTGATGTGGAAAGAGAGTACATGATGTGGAGGAAGGACATGTACCTTGGAAGTATATTGGGAGATGAGAAGATTCCTTGGAGGAATAAATGTGAATTAAAAATTCACATGCTTGGGAGAATCTAGTGGATAAGAGAGGGTCTCCAAAAAGGTGGGAGTTTGTCACATGTGACTTGATGTGACAAGTCAAATATTCTAGAAAATGCATGGGAAAAGGGGATTCTAGAAGGAATAAAATGTGAATTAAAAATTCACATGGGGAAGAGGGGAACCTAGGGTGAATAAAAAGTGAATTTTAAATTCACAATGATTGGAAGAATCTAGTTGATCTGGTGGATATTTTCAGTGAAAATTGAAGTGTCTCCATTCTCTCCAGAATTTGCACCATTAGAAAGAGATCGACATTCTGATTCCAGCGCAACTTGAACGGAGCAAAAAGGACTTCGTTTGCTCAAGTTATGGCCAGTCAAACCTTGGTCAACCTTGGAGCCAGGTCAGAGAAAAAAAGACCAAAAAAATTGACATCATCAAAAGTGGTCCAAATTAGTTTCAATGTGAAGATCTCATCGTAAGGTTTTCGACGACGTTCGTTTCACGGAAAACGGAGTCTGTTTGCATGAGTTATGAGTAGTCAAAGTTGGGTTGACTTTGCTGACATCATCATGGAACAGTCAACAGTCCAGTCAGCTGACACGTCATCATCCACGTCAACATCCCAGTTGGCATCCATGTCACCTACAAAATCTTTGACCAGCGAATGACAGTACGACACATGGCATAAAAGACTACTTAATTGTCAACACATGGCACCATTGGTTGTTGACACGTGGCAAATTGGACCAACCATTAACTAACACATGGCACCTTTGCTTAGCAGCAGGTTTGTTTCAACTTCCACCAAAATCATAGGAACGAGATTCAATCCCATCACTTCCTACATTCAAGGCAAGCCTTCCACCAACATACAACAAATTTCGCTCTATCTATATAATGGCGGCAATTAGTTTTACTATGTTTTAAATTTACTTTTAAATTTAGTAATGAGCGAAAAAGGTGGGGGTGAAGGTTGAACTCGTGACCTTTCCATTCCCATAGTTTACTCTCCACCAATGCACCACATACATGGCATGAGATATTTTCGGGACCCCAATATTTTTATTAAATGCAAAATCTGCTATATTACTCCTTAATTAAGATTTAAACCCCTTTAAATAATGATAGCCCGAATTCATGAGATTCTAAAGGGGCTTAAGTAATATTAAAGGGGTTGAGATTATTTTTAAAATATATTTAGGGATTTTATATGATTTTTAAATGATGTAAAAAGGGAGATTAATAGATTTTTATTTATAATAGGGGGATTGTTTTCTATGTAAAGGGGATATGGGAAATATTGTAAATCAATTGGTTAAAGGCCAATTTGAGTAAATTTTTTGTATAAAAGGGGAGTTTAGGAGTGAGTTCGGTACTCAGAATTTTCAAGTCCAGGTGATGAAGTTTTGAATTAGAGGAATAGGGAGATTTTTCTAAGGAGATTTTCTATCATTTTTGTACATCAGAGTTTTGTTATGCTGCCGAAGTGCTGGAAGGAAATGATCTTGGTGCAATTATAATTCTATTTTTGGAGATTAATCGGATCGGTCTCACTCTATTGGAGTGGACCCGGAGACGTAGTCATGTTTGTGGTGAACTCCGTTATCAAACTCTGTTTGCATCTCTTTCTCTATTCTTCTCTCTCATTCTGTTGGCATCTCTTTGTTATTTCCTATTACCTTAATTATTTCCATGAGTTAATTTTGTTCTGATTAACATGGATAAATCTTTGTAAAAGTTAAGCATTCAATTCTACAGTTTAGTCTAGATCCTATACAGATTACTAGTGGATAAGACAAGGTTCCCAAAAGGTGGGAATTTGTCACATGTGACTTGATGTGACAAGTCAAAGATTCTAGAAGATGCATGGAAAAAGGGGATTCTAGGAGGAATAAAAGTGAATTAAAAATTCACATGGGGAAGAGAGGAGCTTAGGGTGAATAAAAAGGAAATAAAAATTCCTTAGGGGATGGGGAGAGTTGACCAAGGTACTAATGAGGTTTGACTAATCATAATTAGAGGATAATTAGGGGTTAATGAGGATTAGAAGCCAACTTGCAAAAGTTGGAGGATGTGACACATCCTAATCAAGGATTAGGCATGTGCACATCCTTAATGAAGAGATTAGGAGATGGATTAGGATTAATTAAAAATGACATGTGAGGAATTAAATGTAATATTTATTTAATTCATTTGATGAAAAGGGGATTAAGGAGGGTAAGGTATTTAATTATTAATTAAATACCTTAGGGATTTGGCAGAATTAAGGATATTAATTAAATAATAGTAATATTACTTAATTAATGCAAATAATAGGACGTTTAGATGACAATTAATAAATTTGGACAAATTAAGTGTCCAAATTTGGATGTCTACAATATGTATAGATAGATCACTCACAAAATATATTGCATTACTTTGATCCTCAACATCCCTTGTAAGGGAGATAGAAAATGAAAGAATTCAAGAAAAATGTACATGTCAAAATAAAATGCAACACACACAATACCATGCAAGGAAAAGCAATATTAACAAAAGAAGATGAGAAAACCAACAAATCCTTTTTGATGGAGCCTCCACATCTACATTATCTTCTTCCAATAACACACCCTGTCTACAAACACTTGCACCTAAAATGCAAGATATAATTCAACCCAACCCATTTGTTCAAATGCACCCTCCTCCACTTTCATTTCAATATTTCTTCACTGCTAGAAATACCTTCCATTCAAAGTTAGATAGCCTTTCAAACATGTCAACATGTTTTGCCTACATGGAAAGATATCCAGGAATCAAAAATAGGCAACCAAATGGAATCACTACTTGTTATAGATGCACATCTAAAAAACAACCATCACTTCTAAAAATTGGAACAACATGGACCTTAGTGAGCAGCCTAGATGCTTAAAAAATCTATCTCAAGTTGAGGCAATTTGGATAGAAAGGGTTAGCCCACTCCTTCAAGTTACCTATGCAAGGGGGGCAACTAAAATATAGTGGCACACTATTTTTTCCCCTCAAAATATATCTACAATTGAAACCTACTTGCCTAGGCATATTAATGAATTAGATAGACTAATAGTGAACAAGAAAAACATTGAGCAACATCCATATAACTTCTACGTTAATAGAGGACGTGTCCATGAGGAATTAACATATAATATTTTCAATGGCCCATACTACAAAGATGTGCAATTAGATAATCTTGCATTATCAAGTTTACCCTTATCCTCCACTGACATCTCAAACCTTCTATACGCAACAAATTTAAATCTTGATCCCACAAATATAGGTTTAATGGAAATAGATGATATAAAGGATGACCCCTTAGAAGAGAACATTCCAACCACAAATTCCTTTATGGAAAATATTCCACCTACGCATACAGAGGCCAAATAAGTGTGCTCTTTACGACAACTATGGAAAGGACAACCAACACCTATTATAGAATGGCTACCCATTTCTCCATCTCCTATAAATGAATACACCACTAAAGGATTATTTGTCGTGGTGTTCCCCACTTTGTTTCCAAAAATAAAAGACACATTCAAACAACAATATATCAAATAAATTAAGCTACATGATTATGCTCTCCATCTTCTAAGGTAGGTCATGATAATAGGTTTACAGGCCAAAACCCATGATTTAGGTACTTCATACTGAATATACTAATGTGCCACTATAGCCAAGCCACTCCATCTGTATTTGTCAATAAACATCTAGATGATTTCCTAACATCAAAAATATTTGAACTTCACCAAAGATTTAAAGACATGCCTGATAAAAAACTTGTAGATCGAATCATGTGTTTTAGCTCGTCAATTTGTGGTACTCGCTCATTTTGGACCCAACATCGAGGTGAGATTTTTGACATGGCCATTCAAATTAGTTTCCCAACACTTTTCTTCACCCTTAGTGTAACAGATACAAAATGGCCAAACTTGCATACCCTCATGTTGATCACTTCACCTACAAATCCTTCCATGGCTTCTAGGTGGAGAATACAAAATATAGTTCATAATCCACACCTTATTGCACTATACATGCACCACAAATTGACTGCATTCTATGAAGAGGTCTTAGAAAATATTCTTAGTGCAACTAAATGTTGGTATAGGTAAACCCCTTCTTATCTCGTAATCTTAAATTACACTCACTTTAATTGTTTTCTTAAAATATATTTTCATAGGTATGAATGGAAACATAGAGGCTCTGCACACATCCATGGTTTCCTATGGCTCCAACAAGCACCTAACATTGGAAGATTATAATGGAATAACCTTCAATCAGTATAAAATGCACTTGATTACATTGATAGATATGTCTTTGCATGGAAACCACAAAGCCTTGAATTGAGAAACCAAACATTTCATTGATCTATTATTGATGACCCTTGCTTGATGGATACAACAGTGATCATGCCAATCAAACCTTCAATTAACTATAATAAACTATTCAATCATGTTCAATGCCACACAAACTATACTCTATTAACATGCCTTAGGAGAAAAGGGACATCTGTTGTTTATTGTTATAAAGCACCTTGGACCATGCATGATAGGTCAAGTCTTTCAAATGTTGAGAATGGCTAGCCTAAACACACCCCTACGTGTAATGATGACCTCCTAAACCTTCACAACCCATCTACCCTCTCTATCTAGAGGGATAATGTAGATTTCCAACCTATTCTCTTAATTGATGTTGTTATCAAATATTTTACAAAATATACAACAAAATCTAAACAAAAATCTAAAACATATCATGCCATGTTATCTTGTATTTCAACCACTTTTAAATTTGAAATTCTGACCCCAATAGATATTTAAAAAATGCTTACAAATAGACTTGTGGATCATGATATTAGTGCCTAGGAGAGTTGCCAACTTCACTAATACTACCCCTCTCCATATCTAGTAGGACATTTTTTTCTTTAAATGCTAATCAACAAAAAATTAGTGTGTATCAATCTCACCACATTCATGACCACATCCCTTACCTACATTGATGCTTACATGGCATGACCCATACATCTAGAGATAATGTCACTCATTCAAGTGACTCAAAAATGACCCTTCAAAGCATCTTGTAAGAAAAATCAATGGAAAGAGAACCCCAAAGCAGCCATTGTTTGAGTCTCCCCATGGTTCACAACCATCCTTGCAAAAGGCATGACAAAAGCTTTCAAGCATTTTTTGGAGTGAACTAATACTATACCACCCTTTCATAATATTGACACTGATTTTGGTTCATTGAAACACCAAACAATAGCGCAATGGGAGAGTTTCTCCTATAGTTACCATCCATGGTATGTACGACACACACCATCATAATCAATCCAAGAACTTGATCCTAGCAACCCTTCTAGTGTTGAGTATGTGATGCAAGAAAATAAACCTAATGAATGGAAAGTCCTATCAACTCTACACCCAAACCTTCCTATTCACCTAGATGAACTAGACATGCTTGGTCGACGTGAAATTGACCTTAACCATGATTGGAAAGATCCTCACTTCAATCCACTACAAGAAGTTATAGCTACCACTTTCATAGACTCCAATTGCCCAAAATTTCAAGTACACCATGTTCTCAATGAACACACCCATACCACCTTGTCTACTCAATGTAACAAAAAGCATTTGATATAGTTATGTCCCATCTAACTACCCTTCCTTTACAACCACCGCTAAAAATAATTGGTCAAGGTGCTGCAAGAATTGGAAAGTCACACCTAATAACAAGAATCAAGTCTTCACTCATGATTTCAGCTCCAATTCACCAACCACCATTACTACTTCTTGCACCTACAAGTGTTGTAGCATTCAACATTCAACTATCAACAATTCATTCTACCCTTTGAGTACCAATCAAAGAAATGATCCCCTAGAAGGACAATGCTTACAACCTTCCAAGAAAACATGTACTTCATTAGATACATTTTTATAGATGAGATGAGATTCATAGACCCAAAGTTGCTACAACATATTGACATGAGGGTGTGTGAAGCATTCCTCATCCACAACCATCTTCTATTTAGATGGCGTTCAATCATGCTCTTTGGTGACCTTGCCTAACTACCACCTGTAGACACCTAAAAATGACCTAGGCCTACAAGCTTCACTTTTACCACTTTCATCCTAGCATAATTATGACATTCAATTATGTCCTTGGTCCACATTCGACTATTAATTAAATAATTCATAATTATTTAATTAATTCATGTCCTTTATTCTTCATGATTATTAAATAAATAAATTTTATTTATTTATTAAATACGCTATTAATTGTCTAAGTCTTCCCTTAATTAAATAAATTTCTTAATTTATTTAATTCCCCTTTTGTCATATGTTTCTTCCTGATTATTAAATAAATCAATTTCATTTATTTATTTAATGTCACTAATTGTCACAATTAAATAAATTTATTAATTTATTTAATTATTCAGTCTTATCTCCTATATTAAATAATTATCTTTAATTATTTAATTACTGATTCCACTTTTCTCTCATTTAAATAAATGAAAATATTTAAAATGATTTCATTTTATTTCCCTCTTTTAGTAAATAATCTGAAAAAGATTATTTACTTGTCACACAAAATTATCATTTTGAATTAATTAAATTCAAAAGATATTATTCTTCCAAAAATCAAGTAATTTTATTTAATCTGATCTTGCAAATCAGACAATCCTTATCTTCTTGATTTTCGAATATCTTTTGTTTCTTCTAATTTATTATCTCATTTATTCTCCACCGTTGTGATTTTCTCAAATTGCATCTTGGCCCCTCATTTAAGGATTTCACCCTAACCCTAATTAGGGATTATCCTACAGAATCTTGACCATTGATTCTAGGGTATTTGTCATCTTCTCATCCTGGACACACATTCAAAATTGCAATTTCTATAAAATAGCAATTTTGTTCTTATTTTCCTCTCTCATGCTCATTCTGTCAACTTAGAATTTTGTCATGGTCATTTGCAGTCATTGTCATTTTAGTCTATTGTGAAGTAATTTCTTTTATACAAATCCTTCAACATTTGCATAGGGCTTTGGCATTAGTCTAGGTGCTCATTTGAAATATGAGGGCCTCATTCGATTTGCTGCAAACTAGAAGGTGTAACAAAGGTGAAGCATGGAAGATGAAGATTTATGGTAACATTGTTCCTTTTATTTTCATGTTTATTTCCTTTGTGCTTTGTTACTTCAATGGATTTTTAATGTTATTGATCTAATTATCTTACTATCTAAATTTTCCATAGATACATTTGGTGAACCCGACTCCATTTTTCTGGTTTTTTGTACATTTTTTTGTGTTTTCTGCTATTTTGTAGGTACAGGTACGGATCGACGCAAATGTTTTTAAAAACATCATGATGCATTTGATGCGTCGCGATGCATCCGCCGACAGAAGAGCCACAATTGCCCTGATAAGCTGCAACTGATATCCTGAACGATGCATTTGCTCTATCATGCCGCATTTGCAGTCCAAAACGATGCATCTGCTCTATCATGCCGCATTTGACTGGTAAAAAATTGCTTTCAATTTGACATTCTGATTTTTGGATTTTAGGTTTTTTCTAGTTTCTGGTTTCTTTTCTAGTTTTCTGGTCTTCTGATTTCCTGGTTTTTCATTCCTACATATTGGCTAGCTTAGATTTTTTGTGTTACTAATCTTTGGTTGTAGCGTGTGGTGGTTACTATTCAGGTGTCGAAGATCATTGCATAAAGAGACTACTAATATTTTGTTTGTAGATTCGAAGGTCAAAGATGGAATAAAACATTGTGCTTGTTTTTCATAGATTAGCAACATTTAACTTTGGTGCACATAAGAACACTCATGTCTTCTTTGTTTGATTGTGTTTGCAAGATGGTAGGTGAGTATGCTCTCACTTGGTGAAAACCTTGTGATCAAAAAACCAGACCCATCTTTATTTGTTATTACCCTGACTTGGTATATCGGAGTATCCTCTCCCCTCGCGCTTTCGGGTGATCCTGGGTGTAAGAGAAATGGTTACCAACTCTAGAAATTAGGCCTGCTTGGGGATTTCAACACCCCAACGTGACTCAAACTGGCAATGAAGCTAAAGCCAAGCTACCCCTGACCGGTATATAAATGTAAACCTTAAGGGAAAACCTAAGGTTACTTGTGCGGATGTGTCATACGGACGGAGTTGTACTCCCATAAACCCTGTTGAGCTTAACCTCTTCAGGCTGGAGTGCCACCTTAATGGTGATTAATCTCTTGCCCCATGTATGGCCACTTGAATGGGGGTCCCGAACTAAAAACCTTTGTGTAGTAAGCCAAAATCCTTCTATTTGCTAGCGCAGCACCGGTCGGTGTGAAGGCATCCACACTTTCGTAGTTTGTATTAGAGGTGATTAGCTCACCATGGGAGTTTCATGGGGGTTGGAAGCTTGGTTGGCCTGAGAAGAGAGTGCACTGTAAGGGGGAGCCCATGTAGCCAAGCTTCTGAATTCACACGCTACAAATATGCGGTTGGAGAAACCCGCCTGGAATCTAGTGAATATTGTCATGGCCTAACCTAGGATTGTGCTTATCTGATGTGTGTTTGGTTACTTTTCAAAATACTGTGTTTGTCAAGTGCTTTCTGGTTTCATCATAGCTTCAAACAAAAAATTCACCAAACAGATCAAAATTGACATCAAAACGACAAGAAAATCATTTTGAAACAAAACTGTGTCGCATTTGTCAAATCACAATTGATTTTATGCACCGTAACTGCTCTGTTAAACTGCATCTGACACTCAGAACGATGCATCTGTAGGTGTCACGACACATTAGAACACTTAAAAGTGACATATGCTAAATCCAGTCGCATTTGACAGTCCAAAATCCACAATTGAAACAACAAACCACATCTGCTAAACTGTGACGCATTCGCAACTTAAAGTGACGCAATTGCCTGTCAAATTTTAAAAAGTTCATATTCGAAACCTGAGGTCTTCAACTTGTCAACCATTTGTCAAACATTTTTTCCAAGGAGATTCTGTCAGAAACCAAGTCTGAAATTACTCAAAGTTTCGCCATTAGTTTGCATTCGTCACCATAGGTTTCATACTTCATTCTTTAGTTGCATACATTTGGCATTAGGTTATCCCTAGGTTCATATTTACATACTTAGGATTAGACAAATCTCAGTACACTTTGCAACACCATTGTTTTCGAAATTAGGCTCTTTTGGACTAAGTTATCAAACCCCTTTTTCAGTCCTTGTCCTCTTTTGTGAAATTTTTCCAACTCAAAAGTCTAGTTAGGAAAATTCACTAGTCATTTAGACCTTGTCACCTTGTGATTTTCAACAAAGTACTCTAGTAACCAAAATAAAAAACAAATTTTGAGCTTAGACATGCTTAGATACCCTTATCTTAAAATTGCATTTTAAATCTTCACATTGCATATCCTATTTACAAAAAATCCAAAACATTAGTCATCCTAGTTATCATTTTGAACTTAGCTCTTGCATAATATCATCATTATTAGTTGTCATTCCTATTTGAGCAATCTCATTTATGGTGGAAACCAGACTTCAAAAACAACAATGACAAATGGCAAACTCTCAGCAAGACCACATGTCTACTATCGATAATCCAAACTGGACCGTTTACGATCCATTTTCCAATCCAAACGATCCACCTCCAGTGACAACGCAATCCTCATCAAGCAGTACATTTGAACTTTTCTTGCAAAGAGATAAATACGGTCACATCCTTGAGGAAAACATAGAGGCAATAGCACAAAACCCAAAGGCTTCTCACTTCATTGAAACAATGGTCCGTTACGACAAAGACAGATTCTTGGCTATACTCTTGAGTGAAGGAGCCAAATTACCTCAAGGATTTGACATTAACATGATAAATGTGACACCTCCCGACCCTAATAATAACAACGCACATAACTTGTCACATAGTGGTCAAACTCCAAACACTACGAGCAACACTTCCTTTGACACCACAATGACAATGCATGCTACATCCAACATCCCAAATATTTCCAACACAATAAATACTACATCTATTGGAGGATCACAATCATCCATAATGCCCACAATATCCACGACACTACCCCAATCGGCTGGAACCACTCTTGGCTCCTCAACAATATGGGTAAATTATTCCAATCCTCTTTTTACCACAACAGTAAATACCACAGGGGCATCATCAAGTCACAACAATCCCCCCTTGATAACTTCATCTATTACGAATGCACTTGGTACTATTTCACAAAATCCTTCAGGAGGGGGCAAGGGACGCATATTTATCCAAGGACAACAACAAAACATTAACATGACAACACAGTCAAATGTCATTGCCTCCCAAGGTACAAACACAAACATTCCCCTTGTGCAAAACCAACAATTCGCACAAGGTGGCCAAGTAACACAACCCATGGTACCATTAATGCATCATAACATCCATGGTCATTACATTCCCCAAATAACGACACACATGGCTGGGGGACACATCCCAACCTACTCATCTAACATTCACACTCATCAACATACACCCAATCATAACTTCCAATACCAACAACATGTCAATCCACACATGTCATACATACCACAACTATCCATACCACCACAATACACTAATATTGACGCACAACAAATAGGAACACATGGTGTACCAAGCAATCCAACATACGAAAACATAAACAACCCTGAGGTGGACGTCCTCAAAACAAGAATGAGGGATATAGAGAAAACTATCAAAAACATGTACATTTCAGGCAAGAAATCAGAAATATCATATGACCTAAATGTATACCCATTCGACATGAGCTTATACATGCCTCCATTTCTTCCAGGATATGTGTCACCCAACTTCACAAAATATAGAGGCAAGACAAATCCCATTGAACATGTTTGCGAATTTGCAACCAATTGTATGGACATCGCCTACGAACAAACATACTTGATGAGAATTTTTTCTAAAAGCTTGGTGGGTCAAGCCCTTGAATGGTTTTCAACTCAAAAGGATATCCAGACATGGGATGAGCTTAAAGAAAAATTCATAAGAAATTATGCATACAACATCGACATGGATACCTCTATCACTAGCTTGTGCAATCTCACGCAAGAAGATTCTGGTGAGACATTTATTCCATTCTTTCAAAAATGGAGAAGCCTTGCTAGTTGATGTCACATTGACATTCCTGAAAGGGAAAAAGTTGACATGTTTGTCCAAACACTTCTAGGGCCCCTAAAATTTGCATTGCAAATACATTGTTGCACAAACTTCGCAGAATTAGTTGAAAAAGGGGTCTAGATTGAAAAAGCCCTTATCGCAAAGGGAGAACTGAGATATGGTTCCAAAAACACAAATGTCAATCCAACCACCGACAAGAACAAATATTGGGTTAAAAATAAACACGTTACAAGTGACGACATTGTTGACGCCAAGGCTGCAAACGTTGTAGGTCCTGTACTGGCCCTAAAAGGGGTTCAACAACAATGCCAACCACCAACGACATCAATACCCCCTCCTAATGTCCCTTTCAATAATTAGAATAGTCAAAATAACCAAGGACAATACCGTCAAATGAAACAATTCCCTAAAGATTGCACATACACTCGTCAAACCAGCATGGTGGAATGACAATGCACTTTGCGAATACCATTGAGCAAAAGGGCATACAACCTCTAACTATCGACAATTGAAAAACATAATACAAGATCTTATCGAAAGTCACACCATCGAAGTAGGTGGATCATAATTCGCCTCCAATTCAGATCATACTATCCACAAGAATCCACTGTAGGACCATGGTTCTCATAATGCTTCCACTTCAGGTCCACAGAATCAAGCTAATTTCTCCCGAGTCAAGTACAATTATTCTGGTGGACCTACTATAAACAATGTCCAAACTGACAATGAATACATCAATACCATTACGATTAGAAGAGCACCCCAATGTAATGCTACTACTCGCAGTGGCAAGGTCACTATAGCTGGTCCACCTCCCGCTAGACAAGCCAAAATCACTATACCAGGCCCATCTACTAAACAATCACAACCTGCTCCACCTGCTAAACAGCCAAAACTTGTCCCAACCACATAGCAATGGAAACCCAAGAGTCAATTCAACCTCATTGACCAGCTAGAAAAGACTCCCATGCAAATCTCTATACTTGAGCTGCTTCGTATCTCTCCTGCGCACAAAGAAATCCTAGATAAAACTCTCCTAGAATCATCAGTCCCCAAGGACATCGATGTCAATCAATTTGAAACTATGGTGTGATATCTCACTACGCCGCACCACGTCACCTTCTCAGATCAAGATTACTCATCACATAAAACCAACCACAATGATGCATTACACATAGAAACTTTTATCCACAAGCACAAAGTTAGATGGGTTTTAGTAGATGGCGGAGCAAGATTGAACATATGCTCCCTCAAATTGGTTAAGGCTCTCAGGTTCTCTGATGCGTGTGTAAACCAAACGAAAAGTATAGTGATCAAAGCATACGATGATGAGGAACGCTATTCACAGGGCATTATCTCTCTCCCTATTAGAGTGGGACCGGTTATTGTAGACACAACTTACCAGGTCCTGGATTTGGAACTACCATATAACATATTGCTAGGCCGTCCATGGATTCACGGCTTAAAATTCATCCCGTCCACATACCACCAATGTCTCAAATTTCCATTTGACGGAACTGAAATAACCATATATGGAGACCCCGACCCGTTCCAATATTGTACAAACTTAAGGGGTATCTTCGAAAATAGACTACCTATTAAACGAGAAGCGTATGGCTCCTCATCATCCAAACATATCGACCCATCCACACTCATGCCATCTTCCACATCCGCTCCATCTACGTCTGCCGCCATACCACCACCTTCCACTAGCCCTAAGACTGAATCCACTGTCAAAATCCAGGACCTTGGCTACGACGAATTCAAACTACACACAACATACAACATAACAACAATGCCTAGGTCTCCCAAGGACTATGGTCACCCATGTTTCAGAATGGAACCCCAAGAAACCTTCAAAGTTCCACCGAACACAGTTTTTATCAAGTGGGGAGAAATGAGTGAGGAAGACCTTGCTGACATCATAGGATGGATCTATAAGGATACTGTCACACTACCCCCATTACCAGTTTAAAGATATGGAAAAGATTATGACATAATGAAGGCCAAAGGCTACGATGGTACTAGTGGCCTAGGAAAAAATAAAACTGGTAGAAGGGAACCCATAGAAACTTTTCAAATTCTGAAATATCTTGGGTTAGGGTTTGGATCACTCGATAATGATGATTGACGTATCTCTGAACTTTCAAATGAGAAAGTACAAGCTTCGCATAGTGTCGAGACTACTAGGGAAACCCTCACTGAAACTAACTCCCATGAGTGGGAATTTGGCTCAGAACAATCCCTAAGTGACTGTTGTCTTGATGATTTGTTTCTCGAACCAGGGGAACTGACCTCTGAACAATAGTTTTGGCAAACATTCAAAATTGAACAGGCACCAAATAGTCAAAGTCCCATTATCACTTCACATGATAGCCAACACCCATCATCTGAACTTCATCAGTCCAATCCATCTGAGGTATCAGATGACATTGACAATCAGGACTCTAAGACCTTCACCCCTTATTTTTACAACGTATATGACACTAGTGAAGGAGAATATTGGATAGAGTCCGATGTCAAGTTGGATGATGATAATCTCATCTACAACATCACTGAACATGTATGTATGCTATCCGCATCCTCACCCCAATTCACCAACATAGATGATGGCATTACCTTAGTTTACCCTAACCTAGTCGATTGGGACCAACAAGGACCGCCAGTACTAGATACATTTCAGAACGATGAGGCAATTGCTGAATTTATGGGACTGAGAGAAGGCATACCCAGTGGGGACCACAAATCAGGATTTGCTATTGATTTAGACTGCATGACATACTTCGGTGAGACTGTTCAGTCCTCTAGTCGTAAAAGTAAAAGTAAGAATAAAACAAAAAGTAAACATCTCTAGGTGAAAACCAAAAGGAACCTCTTGACGATAAAATAGTAAAAATAAAGGACGTATTTGCAGGTGAAAACCTCTCTGAGGCACCCAAAGATGGAGGACTGGACTTTCTCCCCATGCAATAGGAGAAATCGGCTATGCTTATTGAAGATACAATAGAGGATAACATATCAACTACAGAAGATCCCAAGATGGTCCTCTTTGCTGCATCATTGACTAACAAAGAGAAACGAGAATTTCATAAATTCTTTGCAGAATGAAAAATCAACTTCGCATGGTCCTATGCTGACATGCCAGGATTGGACCCCAAACTGGTTCTGCATCATCTGCCACTATTACCCAATGCTAAACCAATCAAGCAGAAGTTGCACAAAATGCACCCTCAAGTTGCTCTATTGGTCAAGGCCGAGTTAAAGAAATTACTGAATGCCAGATTTAGAAGGTCTATATATTACGCTGAATGGATTTCCAACCTAGTGCTGGTGACAAAGCCAAATGGACTGATCCGTGTATGTACAGACTTCTGAGACCTAAATAAAGCATGCCCGAAGGATAACTTTCCTTTGCCCAACATTGACATCATAGTTGACCTAACTGCAGGACATGAGATGCTATCCCTCATGGATGGTTTCTCTAGCTATAATCAGATTCGCATTACTCCTAAGGACCAACACAAAATAAAATTTACTTGCCCATGGGGTACATATTGTTGGAATGTCATGCCATTCAGTCTCAAAAATACAGGTGCTACATACCAAAGGGCTATGACAACAATCTTCCATGACATGATGCACAAAATAATGGAAGATTATGTAGATGACTTATTGGCCAACTCAACAACCAGGAAAGATCATCTGAAGGTACTCGACACAATTTTCAAGAGACTTGAAGAGTACAAAGTCCAGCTAAATCCTACGAAGTGTGTTTTCGGAGTCACATCAGGAAAACTCTTGGGATACATAGTTTCCTGCAGAGGCATAGAAGTTGATCCAGCAAAGGTCAAAGCCATCATAGACATGCCTCCACCCAAAGGAATAAGTGAGCTAAGAACTCTACAAGGCAGGCTACAATCTATTCGACGTTTCATCGCCCAATTGGCAGATAAGTGTCATCCATTCCAGTATCTATTGTGCAAGGATATTCCCTTTGTATGGACAGACAAATGTCAAGAAGATTTTCAGTGAATCAAAGATTACCTATTGTCAACACCAGTCCTCATGCCTCCAATTCATGGAAATCCATTGATCCTATTCATCTCGACTACTAGTTCAGCACTGGGGGCATTACTGGCACAAACTGACCATGAAGGAAAAGAACAAGCTATCTATTACATCAACCGCACACTAATAGGGTATGAGTTGAACTATATATACATTGAACATGCTTGCCTTGCTGTTGTCTTTGCATCCCAGAAATTAAGAAACTATATGCTCAGTCACCAGACACAGCTGGTTGCCAAGATTGATCCACTAAAATACCTCTTAAGTCGGGCGGCATTAACAGGCCGATTGGCAAAATGGGTTATGATACTAAGTGAGTATGACATACAATATGTCAAGCATAAGGCAATAAAAGGACAGGCAATAGCATATCAACTGGCAGATGCACCGATTCAAGTCACTCATCCACTAGTAACTGATTTTCCTGATAAGTCCATTTTTCATGCAGAACCGGCGGTACCATGGAAGCTATATTTTCATGGGTATCATACTGGTCAGGGCTCAGGCGCCAGAATCTTGTTTATCACACCACAAGGGGATTCAATTCCAAAGGCATTCTGGATCGCTTTCACTTGTACAAATAACATTTCCGAATATGAAGCACTAGTCACAGGTCTCAAAATGGCAATCAAATGGAAAATTCAAACGTTACATGTATTCGGGGATTCCCACCTTGTTATTAACCAAGTGAATGATGACTATAAAACAAAGGATGAGAAGTTACTTCCCTACAAGAGGATGGTTGATAGTTTCTTGACACACTTCCAATTGATTTCTTTTGAACAAATCCCCAGGATACAGAATAAGGTAGCTGATGCAATGGCTACTATTGGTTCTCTCTTGGACATCCCTTAAAATGTGTCACAATTTGAGTTCTTAGTAGAATAGCTGTTAATCCTGGCATATGATATCGCAGAATTAGAAATGGTTTGTGAACTTGTTGGTCCCAACTCTCCCTGGTATCAGGGCATTTATGACTACCTAAAATCTCATACCCTTCCATTGAGCCTGTCCAATAACCAAAGGAAGTCCTTCATCTGAAAGTCTGCCAAGTATGCCATCATCAGTGACACATTGTACCGACATAGTTTTGATGGCACCCTCCTTAGATGTTGGACACTAACGAAGCACATACGACCTTACGCGAAGTTCATGATGGTATATGTGGATCTCATTCGAGTGGTCCTACCCTTGCCAAGAAAATAATGAGACTAGGGTATTATTGGCCAATAGTTGAAAAGGATGCAATTGAATACGTGAGGACTTGTCGCAAGTGTCAGATTCACAGTGACCTAATCCATGTTCCAACATAGGAACTTCGACCAATCACTTCTCCTTGGCCCTTCGCTCAATGGGGACTCAACCTCGTGGGTAAGATTCATCCAACCTTTTCCAACGGCCATAAATTCATTATCACTGCCACTGAGTATTTCACGAAGTGGATTGAAGCCATCCCATTGACATATATTACCGGCAAACAAATATCGAAGTTCATCCTTAACTACATCATTTGCTGATATGGCCTTCCACAGTCCATCATCACTAACAACAGATGTCCGTTCAAAAACCAAGACATTCGGGAGTTATGTGAGCGATTCCATATCCAACACCACTTTTCATCTCCCTACTACCCACAAGGAAATGGTCAAGCTGAGGCGTCTAATAAAACCATTGTCAAAATCCTCAAAAAGACTGTCAACGACGCTGGCCATGACTACCACATACAACTCAACCCTGCTCTGTGGGCTTACCGAACTAGCATTCGTATGCCTACAAGAGCCACTCCTTTTTCCCTAGTATTTGGCGCTAAGGCCATCTTACCCATTGAGGTCAAAATTCCTTCGTTACAAGTGTCCCTGAAGGGTCTAACCAACAAAGAGGAGTATTGACAGTCAGGCTTGCATGAGCTGGAAATGCTGGAAGAAAGAAGGAAAAATTCACTGAACCATCTCCAAGCATATCAGAACCGTCTTTGTCACAGCTACAATAAGGTGGTCATGGTCATAAATTTTGACATTGGCAACCTAGTTCTCATGCAGAATCCCAAGAATCAAGCTGACAGAGAAAAGCCGAGAAAATTTGAACCAAACTAGTTGGGTCCCTACATTATCACATCTTCTTTCGGTTCTGGAACTTATCAGCTGACCACACCAGATGGAGAACAACTGAAAGAGCCCATTAATAGTTTACATCTCTAAAGGTTCTACGCATAGCATCAGAGGATTTGATTGAAAACCACAAAATACAAAAAACTTGAAAAAATGATGAAAAATTGTCACCCTGATGAAAACCTGGAAAACAGGCATCTTGGTGATGCCAAAAAAATAAAAAAGTCAAGAAAATAGTAAAGAAAAAATTTGATCAATAGTGAAAACCTGACAAACAGGCGCTTTGGACAAGTACCATGGTGAAAACCTGGCAAAAAAGCACCATGTGTAGTCAATCATTACTCTGCCATCTACTGTCACTTTGTCTGCTTTGGCTTAGGATGCAAGTTATTATCACCATTATTATGAAAATCGCCACCACATTCTACCCTTTTGTCATAGTGGATAAACGATTGACATCAAGTCTTGACGACTGCCCTTCTAATAAGCCAGCAGAATCCTGTCCGTGTTCCCTAAAAATGGCTAAGTCCTAGACCTGACTAGGGGCAAAATCTTTATCATGAAACTGTAGTGGACGTCACATATGATCTTGACAATTGGAA
>VDFB02153114.1:0-60659 GCA_007258455.2 Sequoia sempervirens | reverse complement strand
TACAAATCTAAATTTGAAAAAAATAGAATTTTATCCTTCATGGAAAAAAGTTATGTTATATACGGTGAGCATCACTCCTTAAAAATGGTGTTTACTAAAAAAAACTAGTTTTTGAAGGAGATAGAAAAAGAAGTGCAATATGATTCCAAATTTTTTGAAAAAATATATATTTAAAATCTACAAAAAAAATGTCACAAATCACTAGTTTGCATCATCTTCAAATTCCTCATGATTTAACTTCTATAGTGCCCGAAAGTGAAGATTTAGTTAGAAAAAATCAGTTCAGTGTCTAGTTTGGCCAAAAATTGTAAACCAATATTGTAAGATCACTCGCATATTTGTTGATTTCATGAAATTATTTGATGATCAGCCCAAGAATATCTTTTATCTAACCTTATGATTCCTTTTAGAACCGGAAATTACTCTTTACCCCTCGTGATTAACAACATTGTCACAACGAAACTTGATGTGAACCTAGTGTGGTCAAGACATGAATTAAACGAGCCTTGGGATTAAGCTGAGTCATCCTAAAGATTTAGGTTGTCTTGGTTCATTCTTTCAAGTAAAGATAGGTTCCCACAATCTGTCTGTGAGGATTTATTTGCACTGTTGGTGTGCGACTAACATCATGATCAACAATATGGATGACTCAAAATCACATTAAATTGATTATAATGGATGACAAAGAAAGCAAAATATTTGCAAGTAGGTCCCACCTAGAAAAAAATGCTGATGAAATAAAAGGTAGGTATGGACAAACCATCATGAGTCCAAATGAATACTTATTATTTATTGTACTCATATCTATGCAATTGTTTGGCATACAATATTTCCTCTAAGATTATATTGACCATGTTGACAAGGTTAATAACCACCCGATTATTGGTTCTCTTGTTGAACTAAGTAAGAAGGTAGGGAGGATCATATTAATGCCATCAAGCACATTGATTGAAGAAAATATATGGTATTCTTGGAAATAGCTCGATCATGATATGGTTGGAGGTGAGTGTCAACCATAACTACCATATTAGCTAAGAAGGATGAAGGATTAGTGAAGGGAGATTATAGTGCAACAAAAGTAAAAGAAATTTTAATAAAGTTAGAATGATGTTTTGGAAATGGATGTGTAAATGTGTATGTTTTGGTTTTGTTCAAAAACATATTTGTTAGATTTATCAAGGTCGTCTAAGAGTTGGATGGTATCAAAGTTGATGCATAGTCTTGGATGATATTTCAAAGATGTATACAATGCTTTGTCTCATGACCAAGAACTCAATGGAATTGAAAAAATACCTTCACATCATAAGAAGACAAGAGTGGCTAATTTATAGGAAGGGGGTGAATTAGCAATAACTATACAAGGTTTTTTAAAAGTAATTTTGATAAAATTTTGTGCAAGGAATTTTTACTTTAATCCTAAGTTATTAGAGTGCTAAGTATTTACTTTTCAAAAACAAGTATGACTTAATTTCATGTAGTCTTTCACCTTTCATCAAAATTTTATGGCTCTATTGTTTTCGCTTAATATCCAAAAAAAAATTCTATGTTCTTCATGCATCTTTGAAGCTTTTATCCTAATTAAGAAATTGTTAGAGAATTTCAAATCACTAAGAATTTTGTTTTTGGAGGTTCCTAGTCCATCAAGAACTCATTGTCTTTATCTTTTCATAATTTTTTTAGTGTTTCCTATCTCATTAGGAACATAGTTAGTTCCAAGAATCAAAAGGAGTTTCAAAAATTTCCTACCCATGACTTATTTCTTAGTACTAGAAAAATTATTGAAGCTAAAAAATGAATAAAATTTCAAGAGTTTCATAGATTGTTGGAACATCTAGAACCTCTAAAAGGTTCCTCAAACATATGTAGCTCCCAATAATTCCACATGCTCATAAACATAAATTCAATAAGGAAGAGGACTCTTAGTTCCCAATTCCTAGATAAGCCCTAATAGTTTACAACACAAAGATTAAAGGGTTCAAAGGTTCATAAAAAGATGAAAATAAATAGAAAAATAAGTTATTGGAAGATTCACAAGTTCTAGGAACATATAAAACCTCCAACGTATTCCTAGTTGTTCAATATCTAACACTTAAAAGGAAGAAAATAAGAATATAAAGTCATGTTTATTTATCCCAAAGACTTAATGCTTCTAGAAAACAAAATATGGAAGTGTAGATTAGGTGTGGACTATTTGACAAAAGGGGTTGTGGCTTGAAAGAAAGAGGGAAAATAGATTGGCTAGAAAATGGCATTCACTTTATGAGAAAAAGAGATATACCTACAAAAATTATTACCAATCATGGTAGCTTATGTGAAGGAGTTCAAGTCATAGTTTGACAAATATATGAACAAATTTAAATTATGAAGGGACCTTAGCATCAAACTATTTCTTTGGGCAGAAAAAAGTATGATTAGATGGAATTTTGACTCATGGTTTCTACGAAGCATTTTTCTTGGAGAAATTCCATGTCTCTAGTAAAACATATTGGCTATTTATTTGTCACATTTGATTGATCTGACTAATGAATTTGACAAAGATAAAATATATGCGTGATGCTTATAATTTTTGAATGGAAAAAGTAGTAGGATTTAAAGCAAAGGTAGATGATACCATCTTGGTCATTGAATTTTATTGTTGCATTCAATTAGGAGTAGATATGGATCAAGACAAATAAAATTACATGAAATTTTTAAGAAAGAAAATGTTACACTTTCATAAAAATTAAAAAAAAGCATTTTTGTACCCCTTGTTACAGAAATTTAAGAAATATGGATCATTGTTACATTACTTATTTTGACAAAGTGAGAAATAACTAGAATGAGATTACTCCTAATGTTACTATGAATTGGTCTTGTAAACCATAATTTCTCACAAGTGGTAAATAAACTATTCTAATTTCATATTGAGTATCATCCAATAGGCCAGGTAGCTCCACAAAGGTAAGATATTTTTGAGAAATAAAAATATTCTAATGTCATTTTAGGGAATGCTATTGTTTAATCCTCCCAGAACTGAGAATAATTTTCTATCCAAAAGCACTTTACACTAAAACTGGTGAAATTTTTATAAGTATATTATCTGCAATACTTATTCCAAAGTAGTTTGGGGATATAGAAGAATATTGTACTAACATGTGTGGAAATTCTAGATATAGAGATATCACTTAGAGATATAGAAAAGTAACATGGAAGAAGATATAGTGCTCACTATAAAAAAACTAATAGCTTGATCTTTCTTTGAAGTTGTAGGTTTCAAGTTACCTTCTTGGAAAAATTACTTGCCACTTATTGTAATTAAAAGTTATAAGAAAACAAGCTTATCAATATTATCCTATACTAGAGAGACCTTGTGATGATATTAGCATGGATTCTATGCTAGTTTACCAAGGACTTAAAGATTATTTGATTCTATCCTTTTAGATCTTAATATTTTTCCGAGATAGCACATTTAAATTATTGTCACAAAACTAATTATGTTAAATACATAAAACTAATTTATTCATTAGTGAAATTGTGAGATTAAAAGGGTTACCACAAAGTATTATCTTAAATAGAGATGTAAAATAATTTGATCATTTTTTGTATTAATGATATGTCTAACTCGGTGAGGATACAACATTCAATAGCACATGTTGGCTATACTTATAGAGTCACAAAATCCTAAACTATAACAATCCTAAAATTTATAGCAAAAGTGCAGATAGACATTAACATATACAGCTATAGAACTTGTAGCATAAATAGAAATTAACAATTATAGTTGGTCTATATATGAATAGCTAGACACTATGTTGGAATATATATGAACAGCTAGACAAAAGAGTGTTGAAGGAAATGTTTTCTTGCAACTCCAACTTCCTACTATTGCTTTATTCCTCCAAGGAGTTCGAATTGACTAGTGCATTGATGGCTTCCAGCTCATCTTTAGAAAAGAGCTCTTCAACCTCATACTTGGCATTGGTAGACTATTGGATTCCTTTTTTTTTCCTTGATGCCTTTTCCTTTTTTGCACTTTTGTTTGAATTCTTCTTTGAAGGTCTCTAAAGCTTGCATGAAGATAGTCACATTAGGCTACCCCTGCTTCCATGAGTGTTTTTGTATAGTTTATTCCTTGTGGATAAGCAACATTCCCCCCTTGAGGAGATTTGAGAACTTACTCTCCACAATATCCAATGAGGATACCACCTACAAGGAAACATTGAAGAATATGAGTCTTTTATTTGACTCAATAAGACACCTCTAGACCCCACTATACTTGTCCTCATTTCTAGCTTTCCATATAATCCACAAGATTTTAGTTGTCAAGAAAAACCATAATAAATGAAGTTCTTTCCTCAAATTAGAATCAAAACCTAGTGGGTTTTCTTTCCAATTGATATTCCTATTTGAGGTCCAAGAAACATAATCATTCCAAAAAAATTCCAAATTTCATTAGCATACAAGCACTCAAAGAATATATGAGAAATAGTTTCAGGTACTTTGCAAATTTGATAGATATCAACATCAACATTCTTTAATTTAAAAGGAACCTTTTGTAGCATAACAAGCCATCTAAAAGAGGTTTTTTTTGCATCAATTCCATTATGCCATAGATGAAAGAAAGCATTTTCCAATATTTGTTTTAAAGGTTAGTTTTCCAGACTTTATTAAGATATTCAGTGGGTGTAGAAGAGTTAGGATCTCTTTATAAATAGTCTTTGTTGTGACCTCCTGCAAGGGGAGAGTCCCCTTCCACTAGATGTCCATAGGTTCATCTTTCCATGATTCCACTTGGAGACTTGTAGGCCAACCCTTCCAAGAATCTTTTAAAATAGAATAGGTCTTGAAATTAGAAGAGGGTAATCCATAGACCTCTCTCAACTAATCCCAACCAACCAGTGAACCATCCTTGACAATATTGTAGAAAATTTTGATGCCCAATTGGTTCCACTTCTTTGTTGAGAGGCCTTGTAACAAGGCTGGATGTTTGCCATTGTGTTTAAGGTTCCACCAAATGGACCTACCTAGAATAATTAGGTTGTTGTTAGAACCTGTTAGGAGAGGACTAAAGAAATTATCTCTTATAGCTTCACAAGCCTTCCAAATGCTTCTAAAGACTAGTGAACCTACAGGCACTATTAGGTACTTAGTGATGAGGAGATTGATACTAAAAGGCAATGGCTTCCAAGACTTTGCCAATTTTGGGGCAACCTATGAAATTTTATTCCTGATTAGAACCTTCCAAGGTTCATTTCCATCAAGGGCCTTGATGAATCGCTTTGCAGCTAGAGCCACACCATGCTTTTTTAGATCCAAACAACACCACTCCCATTTTACAACATGCAATTTCTTCTTTCCTTTCCCATCAGACCATAGACACCCTATGATTTTCTTTTGGACCTCATTGACTTGATACCTATTACAGAACCAAACTGAGGAAAAATAAAGAGTGTAGGAGGACAAAATCTTTTGGAAAAATTGCATCCTACCAGGAAGAGACAAATAATTCCTACTCCACCCATCCAACTTCTTTTCAATCTTGGCTTTTAGCCATTGCCACATTTCCTTTAGGTTGGGTGAAACAGAGAAGGGAATCCCCAAGTACCTTATCTACTCCCCCCGCCACCTGAGGTCAAATTTCTGCAACCAACTAGGAGGGGCATCAAGTCATCTTAGTAATACAAATTTAGCTTTTGAAATCTAGCCCCAAATGCTAGGCAGAATAGTTCAAGTTTCACTCTTAGATTTTCTAAGTTCTCTTCTTCTAGTTCCACAAAAATAGAGGTGTCATCAGCAAAATGGATATTTAGGAACTCACTATTGTTAGGTAGGATCACCCCTCTCACTTTAGGAGAAACACAGTTGTCTTTTAGTAGATAGTGAAGAGCATCTGATGCAATAATACACAATCCATGGGCAATGGGACACCCCTACCTAATTGATCTTTCCAACCTAATAGCTTCAAACTTGGAACCATTCACTTCCACTAGAGCAAAAGCATTAGTAAGGAGAGTTTTGATCATTTTAGTAAATTCATGTGGGAACCCGAAGGACTCTAGAGCCATTTTTAAAAAGGGCCACTCCACTTTGTCATAGGCCTTCTCAAAATCTAACAAGAGCATTTCCAATTTTTTATTAGACCTCTTGGCCCAATCTAAAGCCTCCCAACTAGTGAATAATTTTTCAAGGATATATCTCCCTTTAATAAACCCAGTTTGACTGGAGTTTATGAATTTGGGAAGGATATTGGTTAGCCTTAAGGCTAGAACTTTTGCAAGAAACTTGTAGGAGACATTCAAGAGGGTAATAGGCCTCCAATTTTTAACCATGGTTTTGTCCCCTTCTTTAGGTAGCAATTTTATAAGGCCTTGGTTGATGCAAGGACCCAAGGAACCTTTAGTAAGGGCCTCCATGTAGACCTGGTGGAGGTCCTCACAAATCCAGTCAATGAAAACTTTGTAAGACTCCAATGGGATCCCATCTATCCTTGAGGATTTATCATTACTCATGGATAGTATTTCCCTTTCAATCTCCTCTTTAGATATATTAGCAAAAAGTATCTCCTTTCCCTCTTTGGAGATTTTTCAGGCATTAAACTCTTAAGTTTGTTCCTAGCCTCCAAGCAGATTTCTCCCTTATCCTTAGATCTGAAGAGATATTTATAAAATAGTGTAAATTGTTGCAGAATGTCTTCTTTTTTTTTCAGTGTCACACCATTGTGAAAAATCTGGTCCATTTTTTCTTTCATGTCTTTTTCTTTAATATATCTAAAGAATAATTTTGAACCTTTCTCCCCATTGCTTAGCTAGTTGAGCTTGACCCTCACCTTAAGCCCCTGAATTTTAGTGGCTTGTAGCTTCCTTAGTGAGGCTTTAGCCTTATTGAGCTCCTCATAAATTTTTTCATCTAGATGTCTATCTTGGATTTTTGTTTTAGCATCAAATATCTCATCTTGTAATAGGTTTTCTTCCATCTTCCTATCCAAAGCCTTCTTCTTTCCAATAGTTTGGAAAATGCATCTCCAGGCTTTAACATTTTTATTCTATCTTTCAATGGGGCTAGAATATTTTAGCATCCACCTATTGACACCCTGCAAGATACTCACTACCTCAATACAGTCTTTGTCCCTCAACAAGCTAGTGTTAAGGATGAATTTGTCCCTATTATTTAGGCTGATTTTGACACCACTATTTATGGTTATCCTAGATTTAACTGGATGATGGTCTGAGAGAGTGTAAGGATACACCAAAACTTTGTTACCTTCATTGAAAGGCTCAAAATAGCATAAGTCCTTGTTGGCATAGAACTTGTCTAGCCTATTGTAAATCCTCTTAATTCCCTTCTAAGCATTACCCCAAGTGAACCACATACCATTTCTTTCCTATTTCATACCCTCCAAGGGATCAAGAATGTTCAACTTGTTCTTCATCCTAAGCCAATAATGCAATTCATTCCCTTTCCATTCCATACTGATGCCACCATTTTTATCTTCCCTATTCTTTATCATAAATCACCCCTATCAGCCAAGGGCCTTTTGGGAGTCCAATTAACCACATCCACAATTCACTTCTACCAAGATAGTCATTTGGAGTGCAAATTGAACAAACACCAAAGTTAGCATCACCCCTCTTAAAGGTGGCCTAAACAACCCTGTTGCAAGGAGAGACCCCTAAACTGGTTAGGTAGGGTCTCCATTTATTGGCCACCAAGATGGAAACACCCCCTTTACCTTTTTCATGCTTGGATTCCAAAGCCAAAGAGTTGCCCCAGATAAATTTTAGATTGGTCTCAAGTAAAAACCCCACAACCTTGAGCTCTTGTAGCAAGACAAAGTCTTTATTTTTCTCTAAATTGAAGAACCTTCTCACCACATTCTTCCTATCAGGGGACTCAAAACCCTTGACATTCCAAGAAGTGTAGCTAACTATCATTACTACATTTAATGGTAGGGGTCTCTTTAGAATTCTTAAACATTTCAAAGAATTTAACTACAGACTCTTCATTTTCAAGTCTCTTGGGAGAGGGAACAACTAGTACTATGTTGGTTTTCATCCTCTTCCCTTTGATAATACCTACACCATTCTTGCATATGGAGATGGTGCTACCTTTCTTTCTTCTTCTTTTCTTAGGCTCCTTAGGAGGGTGGGGGGAAGGCTCCCCAACACAGGTTTTAGAAATTTCCAGGGCTATTTCAGATTTTTTTGCATTTTCATCCCCATTTGAGGGGGGTTTCAATCCATCACATAGGTTGTCCCCAAAAGGCACAATACTAGTAAGGCCCACTAGGAATTTAGGGGTCTCCTCACCACTAAGGTGCCCAATAAGGCTTGCAAGGTCATGGGTTAGGCAGAGGCTAAAATCCTCAATTTGGGGTGCATCAGTCTCGTCTATAGACCATTTATTGACCATGTCAGTCAAGGAATCAAGGGAGTCCTCCATCGAGGAAGATTCATACCCATCATAGTTGGTTGTGTAGGCATCCTTGCCCCTTCTAGAGATTCTCGAGATAGAGTCACCTTTGATTCCATCAAGGTTTAATTTTTTAGAACCAAGTCTCGCAGGATTCTTGGAGGAGTGATTAGACTCAAAATTGGAAATTAGATTTTTAACCATGGAGGGATTTTCACTCTATTTCTTGATTTCACATTGAGCTTTAGAGATTACCATTTCTGCATCCACCATAATGCCATTAACATATCTTTTAATGACTTCAATTTTCTTTTTGCTATTTTTCTTTAAGTTTTCACCTTTTTTCATTATGTTCTCAAGAGTCAACTATTGTGCATTTTCCACCTAGTTCCTACCAGATCATCGGAAATGAAACCATGAGAAGGATCCTATGAGGGGAGGGCATGCCAAGGGATGATACAGGAACATTATCTGATAGAGGGGAGAAGAGATTGTGGGTATCGATGGGGGAGGCAACACTAGAGAAAGGGTCAACAATGGATGGGGAGGGAGAGATAGGGGTCAGACCCATAGGGGAAGAAATAATAGGGGAAGCCTTTGAGATGAGGGATGGCACAAAGCCCACACCAGAAACCATCTCCTTCTTAATCGAAGAAGCTGATTTTTTATACCATCATGCTGCTTGGATAGGGCGAGTGCCACCACCTCAAATCAAGGGACAATTCTTTGTCAAATATCCTTATTTTTTGTAAAGATAGCACACACCAATTCCACCCAACACTTCGACTGGGAAGAAATGGAGTGTTCCTTTAATTTTAAGCCCAATATTCCCAAACAGATTCACCTTTGGGTTGAGAGAAGCAAGAACCCTTGCATTTAGGTCTGGTAAAGTAACCTTGGGCCTATCAACCCTGATCACATTTTGAAATGGATCAACAATTTGTGGGACAAAGGACCAAAGATCTTGAGGAATATTCTTGATTAACAACCATCTAGGGATAGAAAGGGTGAGGATTTCATCGTAGTTAGCACCTAGTGACTTTTCCAACACTACAATAGGGGTTTTTTAAGATCTTTGCTTGCATTTGATGATTTTTGAAATAGAATAAGAAAAGGACTTTTTGAATCATTCGACATAAGGAAATTTGCACATTTAACTTTTTATACCACACAAAATTGAACTAGTTGTCTAAATATTTTCTAGCGGGGAGATTCTCCAAATCAACGAAAGCCATGAAAACTATGACTTCGGAGAGCCTACCCCTTTCTTTGTGGATAGAATCAAGCATATCAGGGTTAGGAGTGACTAAAATTGTATTCATAGGAAGCAAACCTTGTGGGTTTCCATCAAAAACTAGAGACCTCTCCTTCACCTGCTAGATCAAAGATAAATTTTGCACTTTCCAAAAACTTAGGGTGATCAAAGGCAACTACACCACGAAATGACTTGGGGTGGTTAATGGTATTAACTACCCCAACATACTTTGTTGCAACCCTAGATGAGTGGATGGGGGCCACACCCCCTCCATGGAACCTTACATTGGTGACAAGGCTTTCGAGCCAGAGAGAAGAAAAAAAACCAGAGTGAAACAAACACAACCCACGAAAAAGCCAGGAAAAAAAAGCACACCACATCAAATGAAGAAACAAAAAATGAGGACAACACAAAGGGATACATAGGAGTTGTACCTTTGTGGAGGAGGTCTAAGCCTCCTCTACCCTTGCACCGATGAAACCCTATACCAAGCCCTTGGCAGCTACTCTGCTTGCTCACCTTTTCAATTTGATCATTTTTTGCATATGTTATGGAAGAATATGAATACAATTATGAAAATTTATCATATCATCCATAAAATATATAGATAGATATTGTGACAATAGTTTTGGAAAAAAATTGAGAGTTTTATCACTTAAGAAAATGCTAATTTTATCTTATAATAATTTGGTGAATAGAATCATATTTAATACACCATTTGATATTGCATATGGGTAGAGTCTATGAAATATTTTAGAGTTGATAAACCTTATTGAAAATAGTAAAAGGAATGATATTGTTGAAGAATATGTAAAAAATGTAAGGAAAGTACATTAGGAAGTAGGAGTATCGTTGGAGAATATGAATAAAAATATAAAAAATATTTATATTAGGAGAGGAAATATAAGGAGTATAAAGTTGGAGAGTTATTTAAGTTATATCTAAGAAAGGAGGAAATAATATTGGAACATATAAAAAATAATAAAAAAGAAGAATAGACCATCTAGGATAATAAAAGGAATCAAATAATATAGAAGACTGAGTTACATAAAGAGTGTGGAATTTCACTTATATTCAATGCTTCAAACTTGTATAACTATTATGGAGATAATCCTAAAGAAAATATAAGAGAATATTTATGTTGTACATGAAATAATAGACAAATGAGAAAGAGGATATTCTATGGAAAAATATAATGTAGAAGACAAGGAAAAAAAAGTTAGTAGCAATGTCTAGTGATATGGAAGGATAAGCTAGTTGAAGACTCTATTTAGATTTATATAGCTAAGATTAACTATTATGGTATTAACTTCACCAATAGTATTGAAGGATGGTTAAAGGGTAACTTTTTAATTAGTCAAGGTGTTTGATGTAGGAGCATATAATGTGTAAGTGTAATTTTGCATCAACTGAAATTGGTTTTTAGCATTTTTTTGTCTCGTAGGCATTTTCCATTTTTCTAACTAATCATAAATATATTGCAACACATTGAAGCCACCATATCTCACTATATTTTATTTTCTTTAAATCAAGTTTCATATTAGTCACCACAAGCACAAACATTAGTATTTCCTATAAATTTTTTAACAATTATACAATTTGAGTTATGGCTTAGAATATACATTCTATAGAGTATTCTTCATGTTGCATTAGATTTAATTTATTTCTTATCAATGTGTTTACGTTTATTATATTAAGAAAATTAGCTAGTCTAATTATTGTATATAATTAAACCTTGATTTATAATTGTGGAAATTATTTTATATCATATCAATTTTTAACCATATCTATTTCATTTTGGGTCCTAAGAGGTGCCATGTAGAGAAATCCATCTAATTTGGAGAACCTTATCTTAAGGTACATCAAATCAATATAATCTACATGTTATAGTTAACCCAATGAAATGAACAAGAAAATTGAGGGGGGGTGAATCAATTGTAGCAAATTAAACCTTTGAAACCCTCAATAGTAAACAAATCCAGAAGAATTCATTAAACCCTTATTCTATTAAATTGATTAAATATGAAATACAAATAAGAGAAACTAAAATCACAACACCATACAAATGAGAACACCATATTTACATGGAAAACCCAATGAGGGAAAAACCACTATGAGGATTAGCTCACAATGTAAGTAATAGAAAAATTGGTAGAAAGGGGCTCATTGCCAGAATAGGACACACTATACAAAAGGCTCATAGCCAAGCCTCAAAGCCACATAAATAATACAAGAATATAGAAGAATGTTACACAGAGAAAACACACTTCTCAATGTAACAAGGAGTCCACCACAATTTCTCGCACACTTTTGAAATCTCACATGAAAGATATTAGATGACTTCAGCTCATTGCCTTCAGGAACCCTAACATGAAATTCGCACTGCTCTGCTCAAATTCACATCATCACACATCACTTGCAACAATCTTGCATCTATATTTCTTCTTACTCTTTCACACTCTCTTGCATCAACACCATACATATTTATATCAAGTTCTACCTCAAAAACTTTCTCCAAAGTTGGCCACTAGCTATTATACATTCATATTCAAAATTGGTGAGAACCAATACATTCCCACAATGGCTAGGAATGAAAGGCGACCTACATAGATACTTAATTAGGACCCAAATAGATCCAAACACACTTCAAAATGCTTCCACAAGCCTCACATGTAGAGTTAAACACAAGGTCGACCAATACTTGTGCAAAACACCATAGACATTAAGTACACACTTCCTTAAGTCAAGCCAAAATTTTTGAATAACATAATTCGCTTGAACTCAATCAAGAATAATCAATGAACCACTTAAGATTAATCAAATACTTCATCCAAGCTTGCATCAACAAATACTTTAACTCAGAACAAATGATAACCCTTAATTGCATACTGATAAATGAAACTCTCACTGTACTACACCAAATCAAGTAAAACTTTGAATACAGAAAGATAAAAGCATTATTAGAAACTTCCCAAATCTGAAAAAACTAAAACCAAACAATAGAGAAATGTGGAGCAAATACATTTCTCCTAAACCATAGAAAACATCATTGAGTAACTAGTTCACACATTGGTGAAAATATCTCGCACCATACATCAATCCAGAAACCCAATTTTGGAATATAACAACATCTGTCAACCTCCTGTAAGATTTTCATAAGCTTAGCATCAACACTAAAAGAACATAGAGCACAATATCAGCATAGACTATGAACATTTGCACAATATAATTTACTTTTTTATTAAATTTTCTTAAAATCATTTGGAAACCAGGTATTAGAGACATCATCTCAACTCATTACTTCATTCCAAATCATCTTCATAATCTACTACAAAAGAATAGCTCCATGTACTTACAACACTTCCTCAAGGTCTCAACTACACATGCACAACCTATTTTCCCCATTCCATAATTTTATTAATTTCCTCAATATCTTCACCCTATAGTTGACATCAATGATAACACTAGTCAGTAGACTTCTAGTTGACATCAATGAAAATGTGCATTCATACTTGCAACAATCTCCCCCTTTTTCATTGATGGCAACACAAGATGTGAAAAGCCACTAAAGACCACAAAATGGCTCTAAATACTCTCTCCCTTTTTTTTTACATTAGATAATGTACACAACATTCATGAAACTTCTCTTTTTCACATGATTCTCCCTCCCTAAGTAGATAAGTTCTCTTTTTTCCACATGATTCTCTCTCCCCCTTTGACATCAATGGTAAAAAATAAAATGTTTTGCATTGTTCTCCCTCTTTGACATTGAACCAAAATTACCTACTCTGAATACTCCCCCTTAGGAGTACACCTAACTAAATCAACAACATAATGACAACACATGACACTACCTAATCCCCCTTAGAGGTAGCCACTAACATTAGTCCAAAAAAAAGATAGATCCACAGATCCATTGGACTGATGCACCTTCACATGCATCTAGTTTAAGAAAGGAGGGGAAATAACCCTCAACTTCTCCCAAATATACTCAAAAGTATCCTTAGGAAGAGCCTTAGTAAATATATCAACAATCTAATCTTTTGTAGGAACATACTCAAGCTTCACTTCATTCTCCATAAACTTCTCTCTCAAAAAGTGATACCATATATATATATATATATATATATATATATGCTTTGTCCCTAAATGCATCATTGGATTCTTTGAAATGTTTATTGCACTTTTATTATCACATAAGATAGATGTAGGTTCATCACATACAATTCTGATATCCTTCAATTTTTTCCTCATCCATAATACTTGTGTATAACATGATGTTGCTGCAATATACTTAGCCTCTACGGTGGATAAATAGACTAAATCCTATTTCTTACTCAACCATGACACCAATATACATCCAAGAAAGAATGCACCACCACTTGTGCTTTTCCTGTCACAAACACAACCATCCCAAACTACATTTGTATCAACATTTAATGTGAAATCAACATCCTTAGGATACCACAAACCATAATCTAGTGTGCCTCTCAAATATCTAAATATTCTCTTCACTGCTACAACATGTGTTTCTTTAGGATCTTCTTGAAATCTAGCCGCAAGAAAAATTGCATGCATGATATATGTTCTAGTAACAATTAAATACGACAATCCACCAATCATAGATCTATACTTGCTTTGATCAACCTTAGGTGAATCATCATCTTTTCTCAATTTACAACCAGTCACCATAAGAGTACGTGCTAGTTTGGAGTCATCCATTCCAAACTTCTTCAACATCTCTTTGACATACTTAGACTATGAAATGAAAATCCCTTTATCTGTTTGATTGATATATAGACCAAGAAATAAATTCATCTCCCCAAACATTGACATCCCAAATTCTTTTAGTATTTCTTCAAAAAAATTATTACACATAGCCTCATTTCCACTAAAGATAATATCATCCACATATACAACTACTATCAACATTTTATCTTCTCGGTTTTAAAGTAAAGATTACTATATGTGGAGCCCTTACTGAATGCTTGTTGTATCAAGTACCTATCTAATATTGCATACCAAGCTCATGGAGCTTGCTTCAAACCATATACTATCTTCTTCAATTTATATACCATATCCTATTGATCTGACAACTGAAAACCTTCTAGTTGTTCCATGTAAACCTCTTCTTCCAATTCTCCATTCAAAAAAGTAGACTTCACATCCATCTAATAAACCTTAAAATATTTATGCACTGCAAATTCCAAGAACATTCTGATAGCTTCCATTCTAGCCACATGAGCGAAGCATCCTCAAAATCTATTTCTTACTACTTCTCCATTCTCATCCATCTTGTTCCTAAATACCCATTTGGTTCCAATTATGTTTTTGTTTACCAGTCTAGGGACCAATTCCCAAGTCTATTTTTTCTCTATCTACACAAGTTCTTCCATTTCCTTCATCCAATTTTCATCCTTACATGCTTCACTCACTAATTTAGGTTCAACTTCAGTAGCTTTGCTTCTTGTCAATACACCTTTCCTTTTGTCTCCAATGATATGATCTTTGGAATGATTCTTTTGCACATACTTAGGGGTTTTTGGGATCTTCTCTGGAGCTTCTTCCTCTTCATTCTACACTTCTTGTTCATCAACTATTTCTCCCACTTCTATGCAATCAATTTCATCTGACACATATCCATCTACTACAATATAGTTCTACAATTTTTCATCAACTTTAACATTTGCACTTTCAACTATCTTTCTCAACAATTTGTTGTAATGTCTGTAAGCTTTGCTTCTAATAGAATATCCAAGGAAGATACTTTCATCATACCTTGCATCAAACTTTCCTAAGTTTTCTTCTTCTCTTTTGATGCAACATTTGCTTCCAAACACTCTAAAGTGCTTCATAGTAGGAGTCCTTCCATACCATAGCTCATAAGGAGTCTTTGTGTTTTTAGTCTTAGCTTGAAATTTTTTAAGTACGTAAACAAAAGTATGAATAGCTCTTCCCTAGTAGACTTGCGGTATATTTTCCTCTTGCATCATAGTCCTTGCAGCTTCTTGAATAGTTATGTTTTTCCTTTCAACAACTCCATTTTGTTGAGAATTTCTTGGGGTAGACAAATGCCTCTTTATTCCATGAATTTCATAAAAAATGTTAAAAAAATTGGAGGTGAATTCACCACCTATGTTAGACCTCAATAATTTTATTTTTAAATTCATTTCATTCTCAACCTTAGCTTTAAATGCCTTGAATTTATATAATGCATTAGATTTCTCTCTAAGAAAAGTAACCCATGTCATTCCAAAATAATCATCAATCAAAAGCATAAAGTACATGTCACCTTGTAGAATTCTCACCCTTGCAGGACCACAAAGATCTGTATGCACTAATTCCAATAGTTCGGTAGTGGATTGTTCCTTTCCCTTAAAGCTACTCTTTGTTTTCTTTCCAAATTGACAACTCTCACAAACAACATTGATAAGTTTTGTGATTCTAGGTAAATCTCTCACAACATGAACAAGTTAATTCTTGCCAAATTATCAAAATACACATGACACATCCTTCGGTGCCATAACCAACTATCATTAATCAATGACATAAAGAAATGACCATCAACACCCTTAAGCTGATAGATGTTTCCTTTTGTTCTCTTACCAGCAACAATCATAGCTCCAGACCCTTTGTGGATCTCGCATGCTTCATCCTTAAACACGAGATTATAGTCTTTGCTACACATTTGTCTGACACTCAATAGATTATGTCTAAAGCCCTTAACATAGTAAAAATTGTTAGTATTATGCTTTCCATCAAAACTCATTGAACCCATTCCACAAATCTTTGCTCCTGAATCATCTCCAAATTTAACTAATCCTTCATCATACTTTTCAAATTTAAAGAACTTACTTTTGTCTCTGGTTATATGATTAGAGCAGCCACTATCAACAACCAAGCAATTCTTATCTTCTTTGATATGAAAAGAAGATACCAAAGTACCTTCAACCTTACCATTCATCTCTAGAACACTTTCATTCACACAACTTTCAAGGTTAGCAGAACCAGATTCTTCTTTTATAGCCAAAAATAGACATTCATTGTTATCAAAATCTCCATAATCAAATTAATCAAAAATACTAGCATATTCTTTCACATAGTAAGCTTTACTAATCATATTTCCTTTATTTTCCTTGCTCTTATTGTTTAGAGCTCTCTTTGGACATCTAGAAGCATAATGACCTATACCACGACAACTAAAACATTTGTAAGGTAATTTACCTTGATACTTATCAGTGCCTTTTTTTCATCCTTCTCACAAATTTAGCTTCCAAATCATCAAGATCTTCATCACTTGAATCTTTAACTTTATTTGATTTACCAACCTTGAAAGAAGTCTCTACTTTTTTAGTTTTCTATAGTTTTCTCAATTCAAATGCAGTCAGAGTACCAATCAACTAATCTCTAGAATCATTATCAAAATCAACTATTTCCTCAGTACCATATATCTTTTCACTGTAGCAATCTAGAAGAGATATGATAACTTTCTTCACTACTTTAGATTCTTTAATTGTTGCACCAAGACCTCTTATATTAATTACCAATTCATCAACTCTCTGTATGTAGCCTTTTATTGTTTCATCTTCAGACATATGCATCATTTCAAACTATGCCTTCAAGTTCTTCAAATTTTCTTGTTTGACCTTCGAATCTCCTTCATAAATGCTTTTTAACTTATCCCAAACTTCTTTAGCAGTCTTCAAACTCATAACTTTAACTAATTCAATATTTGAAAGACTATTCACAATAATGTATCTTTCCCTATCATTGATCTCATGCACCTTGATTTCTGCACACTCAGACCATTTGAAGGTGGAGTGTATGTATTCTGATAAATCTTTTCAATCTCATATATCCTTGAGAACAAAAATATCCAAGAGAACTTTAATGAACTCCAAATCAGAAATTGAATGCTCAAAAAGGTTGAGTTCACCAAAATGAACAATGAGGAAAAATGGATGATATGTTGGGAGTGTCAATCCCCATTGTTGATTAGATGCCCCAAAGTGCTAGTTGATAGTGTTGATGCTCAGGAAAGACATATCCTGAAGCAAAAATAAATGGCAAGTGCCATTCCCCAGAAAGACATATCCTAAGAATGACCAAGAATTGATAGTTTGATGTTATCATGAGAGTTTGACTTGACTAGATGACCTAATTGACCACATGTCGCATTTTGAAGTGTCAATTTGGTTGAATTTTTTATTGAATGATTGCCTAGATTTGTTCAAGAGTTGTCTAATTTAGGATGTTTCGATGAGATGAAGATCGAATCGATAGACCCTAAGGGACTGGACCCAGGGGGCTCGAGGGCTCATTAATGATGGACTTGCCTATGTCATACACTCAAAGACCATGCAATTCTATAGAGACTGGAATGATATGCCTATTTATTGAAGACTAAATACCATGTTTTAACTTGACCTGATGGACCCTAAAAGACTGACCTAGGGGTCCTTGTGGGCTCATCGATAGATGGCCTTGCCTAATTAGAAAATGTGAAGAGACCTTGTAGTTTGACTGACACCATGATCAAGGATGATAGATTTTAGGGACCTACATGATTGACTTGTAACTTGTTTATTAGACTGAAATGACCAATTGATATTAAAATCTAAAATACTAACTTAGGTGGTCTCGGGGGTACATCAAATGATAGACTTGCTTATGTAGCAAATGCATAAAGACTGCGTAGTTTGATCATTCTACCTATGACTTGACTTTGACTGATTATGACTTTTTTGGGGGATTTTTGAGTCATTTGGATGTTTTTGTGTTTTTCAACATGTTTTGATTTTTTTGGATTTTTGAGGTTTTATGTTTTTTTTTAAGTTTTATGATTTTTTTCTTTTTTTTGGAAATATTTGACTTTTTTGTCTTTTGTCAAATATTTGATTTTTTTGGTTTTTGTGATATACAAGACCATGTGTGAGATCCACTATAGTCATGTGTGAAGGGTTTTTCCCCTAGTCAGGTCTTGGACTAACCAGGATGAATGAGATGGAATGGGACTTGTCCGGGATAAAAGGTGGATGATGTGCAAGGTATGATGTCAACTGTCGTCAGCCATGGAAAGAAATAGCAGGACTTTATGAGGGATATTGTGAGAGTGTCAAAAGACTGGGTATTTATTATGGACAAAGGTAGATGGAGTGATAGTAGATGGTGAAGCAAAGACTAGCTATGCATGGTGCCTGTTTGCCAAGTTTTTGCCATGGTACTTATCTAAAGTGCAACCAAAGTGGTTTTCACTATTGGAGGTATTATTTCTCTTCACTATTTTTGATATGTTTTTTTTTTTTTTTTGGTGTCACCAAGATGTGCATGTTTGCTAGGTTTTCATCAAGGTAATGATTTTTTTTATTTAAAAAAAAAAAAATTGTATTTTTACGATTTTGGCTAAGCTCTCTGAAGCTATGTGTAGAACTTGCATAGACGCAAACTATTGATGGGTTTTGATAATTGGTCACCTTTGAGAGTAGATAACTAGTAAGCACCAAAACTGAAGGATGAGGTGATGACGTATGGACCCAGCCAATTAGGCTTGAACTTACCAGGCTTCTTACATTCAGCTTGATTCTTTAGGTTTTGCATCAAGACCAAGTCACCAACATCAAATATTCAGACCATAACTCTTTTGTTGTAACTTCATAAAAGGCGATTCTGATATGCCTATAAGTGACTCAAGGCATTTTGTTTAGTTCCTCTAATAGTTCTAGTTCATGTAATTAGGACAGTCAGTATTCCTCATCATCAACCAATCCCTTCATGGAGAACCTTAAGGAGGGGACTTTGACCTCAATGGGAAGAATAGCTTCGGATCTGAAGACCAAAGAAAATGGAGTGGCACTTGTAGGCGTGTGAATTCTTGTACAGTAATCCCATAAGGGGGGTTAAGTTGGAGGTGCCAATCATGGCCAACATCATTGATAGTCTTCTTAAGAATTTTGATGACTATCTTATTGGATGCCTCAGCATGACTGTTACCTTGTGGGTAATATAGGGTGGAGAAATAATGTTGAATATGGAATTGCTCACAAATCTCATTAACATCTTGGTTTTAAAAAGGATGATCGTTGTCTATGATGATGGATTGGGGAACACCATACTGGCATATGATGTAGTTAAGGATGAATTTGGAAATTTTTTTATTAGTTATGTACGTGAGAGGAATGACCTCAATCCATTTCGTGAAATATTCGGTTGCAGTAATAATGAATTTATGGTCATTGGATGAAGTGGGATGAATCTTACCCATGAGGGTGAGTCCCCATTGTGCAAAGGGCTAAGATGAAGTGATTAGTCATAGTTCCTATGTGGACGCATGAATGAGGTCATTATGTACTTGACATTGATGACACTTTCTCATGAACTGATAAGCATTTGTTTCCATGGTTGTCCAGTAGTACCCAAGTATCATGATTTTCTTGGCTATGATTGGGGCACTCGAATGGGATCCACATATACCCTCATGTACCTCACGTAAGGTTGGTTTTTCTTCATCTACATCAAGACATTAGAGGAGGGTCTTTTCAAAGTTGTGTCTATATAGGGTGTCACTAATGATGGTATGGCAAGTGGCTTTGTGAATGAAGGATTTGTGTTGGTTATTGGAAAGGGTTGGTGGTAATATTTGTGAATGTAAGTAATTGTATATGTCCTAATACCAAGGGGAATTAGGACCAACAAGTTTGCAAATCATTTCAGACTCAAGAATGTCATAGGTAGGAACCAATAGTTGTTCTACTAAGAACTCAAATTATGGCACATTATTAGGGATATCCAAGAGAGATCCAATTTTGGCCATAGCATTGGCTGCTTTGTTATGTGCTCAAGAAATCTACTCAAAAGTGATCATATGGAAGTACGGCAGGAAAATATCCACCATGCACTTGTAAGGCATCAACTTCTCATCCTTAGTGTCGTAATCATCATTAACTTGGTTGATTCCTAACTAAGAATCACCAAAAACTAAGAGTTCTTTAATTTTCCACTAAACTACCATTCGAAGTCCTATCAACAATGCTTCATATTCGGCAACATTATTAGTGCAAGGAAATGTGATGCAAAATGATTTTTGAATAGAATCTCATTGAGGTGTGATGAATATTATGCTTGCTCCAAAACCATGACCTATATGGGCCCATCAAAATAAAGTTTCCAAGGCAATCTTGGTCCTACATGAAAGACAGATTCATCTGGAAAATCAGCTACCAATGGGTGATCACCTTTTATGGTGGTGCAGGGGCACCCAAGCTCCTTAAGGGTCACTTGAAGAGTCAGGAGGATGCAGGGGTCATGAAGACCTATCAATCATCTCATAGCATCAATTATGCCATTTTGGAACCTATAATGGCATTTGGAATGGATGAATGTATTAGAAGGATCAAAAGTCCTGAGGGTCCTGATAAGGACCCTAGGACCAAAATGAATTGTAAGTGGACCAATAGTGTCCTAGGAGTCTAGATAGTTATATAATGTTTCAATTATGTCAAATTAGGTGAATAATAAAGATGTGATAGTTTTGGAGGGTTTTTCTCAATAAATTACAAGTTGGAAATTCAAATTTTGAAATCCAACGACTAGTTTTAGTTTGGGCAGGTAAGTAGGTTTTAGGTGTTTAAACAACAATAATGTAACAAAACTAATTCAAATCAGTTGAAATAGTTGGGGAAAGGGTTTACAAGGTTGAAGAAGTCATTTGTACGATAGTGGGGGTTGATGTTACAAATTTTGTACAGACTGCTACAGGAAAACAGGAAAAAACTTCAGTTTACTTACATTTTCTTGTGTCTTTTGATGAACTTTTGATTTCTATTGAAGATATATTCATTTAGATTAATTAGATACTTGTATTTACATGATTTTAAACTTTTTTATTTCCTGATAAGCAATAGTAATCAGTTCTTTGTATATTACAACTGACTGTCCACAAAAAAGTTTAGATTTTTCACTAATTTTGAGGGTTTTCATGAATGATTGGTCCATTTCATGGAGGATTGTGACTAAAACCTATGAAATGGATCACATTTAACATGTATCATACATAACTAATAGGGTAATTTGTAGGAAGGAAGGAATCTAGGGTGTACACTGTGATTTGACAAGGCAAGGTGCATGGAAATGGTGCCTAAGGTATAGCAGTAGGAGTTCTACCTGAACAAGGGGTATGCTTTTGAGTTGAAGTTGGTGAAACATGTTGATCTAATGGTGAAAAGTCAAAGAATTGGTTTTGGAAGTGATTGGAAGGCTAGTATCTAAGAAGCCCTAGTTTTAGGGGATTTAATTGAGGGTTTTGTGATTAGGGTTCTTAAATGTGTCATGGGAGTCTAAGACCTTGAAAATCCTTAGTTTGGAAACAATTTAAGACACTGTGGAAATTTTCATAATTAGGGGACAAGATTTGAGTAGGGTTGCTTTGAAAAAGAGTGCTAATTAGGCCTTAATTCTGTGGAAACAATAAATTTTGGAGAGATTGTTCCAAAAAAAGTGCCATCAGGGTTTGATTATGTTATGTAACATCTGGAAATACATTTGAATCATTCATTGGTATGGGGAGTCCTTTGGAAAAGTTGTGAGAAAAGTAAAAAAAATAGTCGCTGAAGACCTAGTTGGGTTAGAAGCCTAGTCAAGGTGGATAAGTGGGTTTGTGTCTGAGATAGAGGTTTGGGGCTTTGCAATCATTCAAGATAAGTAGAATTGTGTTCCTTAAGAGAACTCCTAGGGTTTGGGTCCATAAGGGAAGGATATAAGTCATAAGTGAACCATTGACGCCTTATCTTCATAAGGGTGCCTTGAAGAAGGTTTAAGAGTGCATCATTGTAAACCCTGAAACATTGTGTTTTTCCTATAGTCCCATTCCCTCTGCATCATATGGGTGCATCAATGAGTTTATTTTCTATGACCTTTCCTTTTATTGTATTTTTTTTGTATATTGTATATCATACTCGCTAAGTATCATTACCCATTTTTCCAATCATCTTATTAATGTTGCCCAACTATGAAGGTACTTCAATGGATCTATCTTAGACACTAATTTTTTTTTTATGGTTCAACATATAATGTCTAAATTTTTAACTAGCATAGACTACTATGATGCATGCATGTTCAATGGGAGTATAGTTGAGCTCATACCCAACCAAAGTGTGATTGATATAATATATTTCTTTTTCTTTTTCCTCATGGTCGTTATGTGTGAGCAATGCCCCCATTACGGAAGTGGTTGTAGATATATACATTATCATAGGTTTCCTATCAATAGGAAACATTAGGACTGGTGGTGTCAAAAGATAGTCTTTGATTTGTTGAAAAGAAGCTTAACACTTGTCTATCCAAACAAAGGGGATTCCCTTGCATAACAAGTAATTGAATGGTTGACATTTATCAGTCAATCATTCAATGAAACGTCTGATAGACTATAATCTTCCCTGTAATGTTCTGAGCTCACTGATTCCTTTTGGTGGAGGCATATCCAAGATTTATTTTACCATAGATGGATTAACCTCAATGCCTTGGCGACAAACTATGTATCCGAGTAGTTTGCTTGAAGTTATGTTGAAGACACACTTCTTAGGGTTGAGACAGACCTTATACTCTTCCAACCTTTTGAAGATATTTTCCAACACCTTTAGGTGATCGCCTCGTGTTAGGGATTTTTCTAGGAGATCATAAACGGAGTCCTCCATTAATGTGTTCATAAGATCATGAAATATCATGGTCATAGACCATTTATAAGTGGCACCTAAATTCTTCAATCCGAAGGTCATGCCATTCCAACAGTATGTACCCCAAGGATAAGTGAATGTCATTTTATGTTGATCTTCTAGGGAAATACATATATGATTGTATCCTGAGAAACCATCCATAAGAGACAACATCTCATATCCTACTGTGAGATCCACTATGATATCTATATTAGGGAGTGAAACATCATCCTTTGGGCAAGCTTTGCTCAAATCTTGAAAGTCTGTGCAGATGCAAATTTGACCATTTGGTTTGCTGACTATTACCAAGTTCGATATCTAGTCGACATAATCTATAGATCATATGAATCCAGCATCTAACAACTTTTTGAGCTCAACTTTTACAAACAAGGTGTTCTGTAGGTGCATCTTCTAAAGTTTTTGTTTGACTAGTTTTGTGTCTAGAAGTAAGGGAAAATGATGCAGGACTAATGTAGGATCTAGTCCTAGCATATGAGCATAGGACCAAGTGAAGTTGACTTGACGTTTTGTGAAGAAATCTTGAAACTCGGGCATTTCCTTTTTTGTCAATGATGCTGCAAGGAGAATCATCTTAGGATTTTTAGGTGTGCATGTATTAACTTCTATGGTATCTTCAATTAGCATGGTCGATATCTCTTAAGTAACAGGGAGAGATTCTAGCCCACCATGTTAGGGTTAGAGATGGCAGATATCAAAAAATTAAATGCAGATTTAATTAATAAACAGAGAAACTAAAACACACAAAATAAATCATAACACAAAAATTTAACGTGGTTCACCCAATCCGGGCTACATCCACCAAACCGTAGCCATACAATACTTTTATTATCCAGTGCAAAACTTATTACAATCTTGTGAATAATCACATTTTTCATCATATTGTAATACCCATCTAAACCCCTTTTTAACAAGCTTAGAAGCTTCCAGATTTTGGGTTCTACAAAATCAGATTTTTTCTTTTTCATTGATTTTTCCCTTTTTCGGTGATGATGCGAAAAATTATAGCATGATCAGTCACCACATACCAACAATCTCCCACTTGGAGACTAATCTGGTTCCACACCAACACAATCTCCCACTTGGAGATTGATCCTAGACAACACTGCTGCAATTATAGCTCCCACTGGAAATAAGTACCTTGGACCCTATTGCTCTGTTATACTTAAATTCAACCTTGAAGGCCAACTGAAGCTGAAGAGGAGCTCAGCTTCTCCCTTGTCACTACCTTTGTAAACATATCTACTGGATTGACATCTGTATGTATTTTGTCTAGCTTGACCTATCCATCCTCCAACACTGACCGAATAAAATGATATCTCAACTGTATGTGTTTTGTTTTAGAATGTAAGGCAGAATTCTTTGCAAGATGTATAGCACTCTGGCTATCTGTAAACAAGTAATTTCTAGCCTATTTTTTTCCCAACTCATCCATGAAAAGTTGCATCCATATCATCTCCTTTTCCCCCTCTATTGCAGCAACATACTCTACCTCTGTGGTAGATAAAGCAACCACCTTTTGCAATCGAGAAATCCAACTCACTGTTGTCCCACCAACTGTAAATACATAACCTGTGGTACTCCACCTGGTATCTATATCCCCTACTAAATCTAAGTCAACATAGCCTTTTAAATCAGTATTAGAGCCCCCAAAACATAAACAATTATTAGATGTACCTCTCAAGTACCTGAGAATCCATTTTACCGCATTCCAATGCTCAACTCCAGGATGACTCAAATACCTGCTAACAACTCCTACAACATGTGCAATATCTGGTCTCGTGCATACCATGGCATACATTAAACTACCTACAGCTGAAACATATGGTACCTTGGACATTTTTTCTTCCTCCTCTTGTGTCTTTGGACACATATCCTTAGTCAATTTAACATGACTAGGCAAAGGTGTTTTGACAGCTTTTGCATTCTCCATATGAAATCTCTGCAACACCTTTTCAACATAATTAGCCTAAGATAAAAACAATTTTCTGTTTTTCCTATCTCTACAAATTTTCATACCAAGGATTTTTTTGCTGCCCCAAATCCTTCATAGCAAAATATTTTGCTAACTGTTGTTTTAGCTCACTTATGTGATCCATGTTAGACCTAGCTACAAGCATGTCATCAACATATAAACACAAAATAATGTAGTTGTCATTATCCAACCTCTTAAAATAAACACAATGGTCAAAATTACACCTGCTGTAGCCTTGCTCAGCCATAAAACTATCAAATTTCAAGTACCATTGCCGAGGTGCTTGCTTCAAGCCATATAAACTTTTCTTCAATCTGCACACTAGTTTCTCCTTACCTTTGACCTCAAATCCTTGTGGTTGTTCCATATATATTTCCTCTTCCAAATCACCATGGAGAAAGGCTATTTTAACATTAAGCTATTCTAAATGCAAATCTTTAGCAACCACAATACTTAAAACAATACGATAGAAGTCATTTTAACAACTGGAGAAAAATCTCATCAAAATCAATACCCTTTTTCTGTGCAAATCTCTTTACAACTAATCTAGCTTTAAATATTTTCTTACCTCCATCCTCCTCTTTCAGCCTATAAACCCATTTGTTTGGTAAAGCCTTTTAACCTGTAGGCAACTTGCATAATTCCCAAGTCTGATTTTTCAGCAAGGAGTCCATTTCTTCTTCCATTCCATGCTCCCACCAAACCTTGGTATCCACCTGCATAGCTTCATCATAATATTCTGGTTCACCAGCATCAGTTAACAAAATAGTATACAAAGAGGGAGAGAATCTTTCTGGAGGTCTACTTATCCTTGAAGATCGTCTAACAAGAGTTTGTGGTATTTGTTGTTGTTGTTGTTGCCCAGCATGAGGAACCACTGAAACATCATTGTTTGGAATATCATCCAACACTACATAATCATTTTCTTTCTTCTCATGCTGCAGCAACAAATCTTTGTACAACATTTTCTCATTGAATATGACATCCCTGCTTCTCACAATTTTTTGATTTTCAAAATCCAAAGCCTATAACCAAATTCATCAATGCCATATCCAACAAATATACATTTCTTTGATTTTGCATCAAGCTTGGTTCTATTTTCAGAATCTACATGTGCAAATGCTTCACAACCGAAGGTTGTGAGAAAAGAATAACTCACCTTCTTACCTTTCCATGCTTCCCTGAATAACACAACCCAAAGGATTAGAGGGACCTCTATTAATTAAATAAAAGTGTTTGGTTTCTACCACATTTTTAAAGGCAGCCCAACATGCAATCTCATAGTCTGTGCACGCTCCATTATTGTTCTATTCATACGCTCAGCCACTCCATTTTCCTGTGGAGTCCTTGGAACCATTTTCTGCCTACGAATACTATTAGAGGAACAATAATCTTCAAACTCTTTGCTGCAATACTCACCACCATTATCAGATCTAAGATATTTTATCTTTTTACTCATCTCATTCTCAACCAAGCTTCTCCATTTTTTAAAAGTTTCAAATACATCAGATTTCTGCCTAAGGAAATAAATCGATACCTTCCTATTTTCATCATCAATGAATGTAACATAATATAGAGAGCCACCGAGAGAAGATGGTGCAAGAGCACCTACACCTCATCCTCCATTTTCACTCATTTAATGAAAATTTGTTGTTAGGAGGTTAGAATTAGTCTTTTTGAGTCTTTTAGTCATTAATAAGGTCAATCAAGACCATTGAGCAAGATCTAGGGTGTTTTCATGAGTTTCCATGAGAAATTGAGGAACTAAAGTAAGGTTTTGGAAAAATATGATTGGAACTATATATGTGATAGTGTTTTGAGTTTTCTAAGGTCATTTTATGAAGGTGTGAGGCACTGGAATGTTGTGATTTGTCTTGGAACCCATATTTTCATTAAACCCTCCTCAAATTGGCTTAAAATGAGGTTTTGTGGTTTGGCTAGTTGGAGTAAGTTTCTCTCAAGGAAAACTATGTTTTTGGGAGTTTGAATACATTGAAATTTGCTGCCACCTCTACATCAGAAGATACCTGAGCTAGTCCCCATACATCCGTATGCACAAGCTCCAATTTCTCATCTTTCTTTTGCTTCCCATCCTTGAGAAAACTTACTCTCTTTTGTTTTCCATACACACAACTTTTACAAAAATCCATATTAACACATTTTAGACCTAGTAAAACATTATTTGAATGAATTACTTTCATACCTTTTGCACTCATATGCCCAAGTCTATTATGCCACAGTGCTGATTCAGAGTCCACAGCAACTGTATGATCTTCTACCTGCTGAACTACAACAACTGTTCCTGAACATTGATCTTTTTTTGTAACAATTAAAGTAGAAGGAACAGTATGACCTGTACAAAGATATAAGGTGCCTACTTTCATACCTTTTGTGATAGAACGAGGGTTGGATTGAGATAATCACAATCTCAATGCTTTGGGTTTCCGTTGGACAATCCCTTGGTGTTTTGCTCCACCACTCAACCTATAGGTCCTAAAAGTGGATAGGCACCCCTGGTTACTTGCCAACCCTGCTATCAATTCTAGTTTGCTGCTGCTAAACAATTCTTGGTGCTTGTTTGCCAGTTTGCTGCCTCCAAAGAGTTTTTAATGCTCTTCCTCATACACTCAATCTAGCCCTTATTTCTGATAAAGACTAGTAAGCCTCTAACTTCTTCCCAATTTGCATGCAGGGGTGTACATGGATTTTAAAGGCTTTAGAACAGTCATGGAAAGGTTCTTGCACAAGCTCAAAACTCCTTCCTTCCATCTCTTCCTTCATACCCTAGCTTAGGGTTTGGAGTGGCTACAGGAATTAGACCTCTTCACACAAAGGAAAACTCTCCTCACTTCCTCCTTTCACCTTATCAAGCCAAGTCTGCTTCTGACACTTTATTCCAATCTGTAGCACAAGAAATTTCTAGGTTCTTGGACTGTTTTCTTGTTTCTAGCCTCTAGATGGCAAACCAAAGGCTCTACACTTGTTCCATCCTTGGTGAAGGCTTCTACAAACACTACACACTCTGCTCTATCAGAAATTTAACACCCCTACTACATATGGACTGTACAAAGAAAGTCTTTTCCCAACCGGGCACCTTTTGGTCTCGCCTAGGAAAAGATTTCAAGCATGCTCTGAAAACTCCAATTTCTTCCTACTATTAAACTATGTACAAAATAGGAGCTTGGCCACATTCCTAACGAGTCCATGATTGCTGGGACAGGAAGAATGCAGCCTAAGTCTCCATTATTACCAGTTTCAAACAAAACAGCAATAAGAGAAAAAAAAAACAAGGAATTTACAAGAACATAAATCAGCGATGGAATCACTAATTAAAGTGCCACAAAATAAATTCAAAATGCTTCACTACATGCTTGGTAAGCCTGCAAATGTTTTATTCAATTCATATGACTGCTGTACCAACGCAAAAACCAGGAAAAATCAAATCTGCTCACAAAAAAAATGTTGTTTCCACCTTATTTTTCACAACTTCCATCACCAAAATACCACACATCTGCTCAAAATGTCGGGCTCCTTCTTCCCAAACCGAAAAAAATTAGTTAGGTTTAAAACTCGAGCTCAAAAATGGAGAAAAAAACGTTTTTCGAAAACACACTGTGTTTTTCGATTTTCCCAAAATCTAAGGAAACGCCTACCAAATGATTCCTAATTTGTTCCAAATTAAACCTAAGCTTTAAGAGGGTCCCCTTACACCTTATCAATGGTGTATTAGACCATTAAAAAACAAAACAAAAAGATTAAAAGCAATACATTAAAATTTTCTTGTTTTTAAGGTAGGTGCTCCTGCACCATTCTCCCCCTCTCAGCACAAAGATGAAGAACTGGAAGGTGGTATCAGTTTCAGGTCAATGCAAAGCTTCTTGAATTGATCCTCTTGTACCCATGTAGCCTCTGAGTCAGGTTTTCTCTTCCACTTGATAAGGTGCTCCATGTATACCTTATTCCTTGTTGCTTTCTTCACCCTGGACTCCAAGACCTTCTCTGCCTGAGCTTTCTCTTGACTTGGAAGGGGTATATTACTGATATCCTGAAAGATTTCTTGACTTTTCTGAACTTCATCATTGACTATACCTTTATATCTGATCAAATCAGCAATGTTGAACACCGGAGATATACCCAAATCGGATGGTAACTCCACCTTGTAAGCATTCTTGCCATACTTGGCTATCACCTTGCATGGTCCTATTCGTTTCATTTGCAATTTGGTGGACATCCCCTTCTGCAATCTGGATTTGTTGAGGTGAACCATCACATAATCACCCACCTGGAACTGCACATCTCTTCTTGTCTCATCAACTTTGTTCTTCAACTTTTGTGTTGCTGCTGTGATTGTCCTCTTAACCTGCTCATGAATCTCCTTCATGGTTTGAGTGAAGTCTTCTACATGTCCACTCCTATTCTCCACTGTTCCAAGGTCTCTGAGCTCACAAATTTCCCTTGGATGCATCCCATACACAACTTCAAATGGGCTTTTTCCTGTAGTCCTATTCACACTATCATTGTATGCATATTCTGCTTGGGAAATCACCATATCCCAGGTCTGTCCATATTCCTTTGTCAAGCACCTCAATAGGTTACCTAACACTCTGTTAACCACCTCGGTTTGACCATCGGTCTGAGGATGGTAAGCTGATCCAAATGATAAATTAGTTCCCAATCTACTCCATAGTGTTTTCCAGAAATGACTCATGAATTTTACATCCCTATCGGAGACAATGCTCAATGGCAATCCATGGATTCTCACAACTTCCCTAAAAAATAGATGGGCAATATAGCTTGCATCGTGTGTGGTCTTGCAAGGAATAAAGTGACTCATCTTGCTAAATCTGTCCACAACTACAAAAGCACTGTCAAAACCAGATTTAGTCTTGGGAAGACCCACCACAAAATCCATACTCACACACTCCCATGGTCTATTCGGAATAGGAAAAGGTTGATATAACCCAGCATTGCTAGCTCCCCCTTTTGCTTTCATGCAAACAACACATTGTTCAACATACTTTCTGACATCTCGTGCTAACTTAGGCCAATAGTAAAACCTTTGTACCAGCTCTAAAGTTTTGTTAATACCAAAATGCCCACTAAGACTGCCATTGTGTTTCTCTTGGATCAAATTTTCCCTCATTGATCCTCTTGGGACACACAACAGATTACCCTTGAATAACAACCCATTTTGCAATGTATACTCAGCATATTGACTGTGAAAATGATTTTCAAAGTCTGAACATACCTTGTAGGCTTCGGAAAAGTCTTTGTCATCACCATAGAGATCCTTAAAACTTTCCAATCCTATGCTTTTCAGCTGTATCTCTTGGACTGTCAACATCCTCCTGCTTAATGCATCTGCCACTTTGTTTTGCTGTCCCTTCTTGTGCTTAATGGTAAATGTGAAAGCTTGAATGTACTCCATCCATTTCAAGTGCCTATTGCTTAACTTCTCCTGGGTATTAATATAACTGAGTGCTTTGTTATCCGTGAAGACCACAAACTCTTTAGGCAACAAGTAATGCCTCCATTTCCTGAGGGACTGCACTAAAGCATAGAGTTCTAGATCATAGGTGGAGTATTTTTTCTTAGCTTCATTAATTTTTTCACTAAAGAAGGCTACAGGCCTACCTTCTTGACTAAGGACTCCTCCTACTGCTACTCCACTTGCATCACACTCAACTGTAAACAATTTATCAAAACTAGGCAATAACAAGATAGGTTGTGTTGCCACTTCTTTTTTCAACTTTTCAAACCCTTTATCAGCCTCTAAAGTCCACTTAAACTTTGTTTTCTGACCACCCTTGATTGTATCTAACACTGGTGCACATATACCACTAAAATTCCTTATAAACTTCCTATAGAACTGAGCCAAACCATGGAAACTTCCTTACCTCAGTTGCTGTGGTTGGTGTAGGCCAGTTTAGGATAGCTTCCACCTTACTTGGATCCATCTTCAGCGTTCCTTGAGATACCACAAAGCCTAAATACACAAGCTCTTGTTTGAAGAACTCACACTTCTCAAGGTTGATTGCCAACTGTTCTTCTTGCAACCTTTTGAGTACCATCTCTACATGCTTCAAATGTTCTTCTGCTGTCTTACTGAAAATCAGTATGTCATCCAAGTAGACTACCACAAAAATCCCTGTGAAATCTTTAAGCACCTCATTCATTAGTCTCATGAACGTGCTAGGGGCATTTGAGAGGCCAAATGGCATCACTTTCCACTCATATAAACCATCGTTTGTCTTAAAAGCTGTCTTCCATTCACCACCTTCCTTAATTATGATTTGGTGATACCCGCTCTTAAGATCTAGCTTAGTGTAACACTTTGCACCTCCAAGGCAATCCAATAAATCTTCAATCCTAGGTATTGGAAATCTGTACCTAATTGTGATTCTATTTATTGCTCTAGAGTCAGTACAAAGTCTCCATTTACCTCCCTTTTTTGTTGCCAAAACAACTGGGACTGCACATGGACTAATACTCTTTTGAATCAGACCTTGATTCAGCAACTCTTCCACTTGTCTAGCCACCTCTTTGTTCTAATCAGGGGTCAGTTTGTATGCTGCTTTGTTAGGCAATGAGGCTCCTGGTATGAAGTCAATTTGATGACTTATTGCTCTCTTGGGTGGTAGAGTGGATGGTGTTCCATCACTCACAATGCTCTTATATTTTTCTAGCAGCCTTTGAACTGTTTTAGGTATGACTGTCTTCTCAGCCTTTTCTTCCTCTTTGGACTGCATTAGGACCACATAACCTTCATTCCCTTGGTGTAGATCCTTGATGAATTCTTTACCACTGCTCAACATAATGTTTTGAACCTTGGAATGCCCCTCATCTTCCTCAACCAATGATTGCAGCTTGAATGTTTTTCCATCTTTCGTGAACTCAATGGTGTTCTCCTTTCCATGATATACAGCACCTCTATCATATTGCCACGGCCTTCCAAGAAGAAGATGGCATGCATCCATGGGTAGTACATCACAAATCAGCTTGTCTTTGTAGCCTCCAATTGAAAATTCCACTGTAACCTGCTCATTCACTAAGACACTTTGCCCTTTATTTAGCCATGTGACTTTGTAGGGATTGGCATGAGGTACCTTCTGCAATTTTAACTTATTTACTGCCTCCTCAGATATTATATTGTCCGTAGAACCAGAATCTACAATGACCTTGCATACCTTTCCCAATATCTTGCACCTTGCTCTAAACAAAGCTCTCCTTTGCTTGGGTTCTTCCTTGACTGGTTGCCTGATCAAAACCCTATTGAACATCAGATTTTCACCTACTTCGGATTCTATATGACTGATCTCAGGTGTCTTTACACTCACGGTGTCTTCTTGTGCATAAGCTACTCTTTTCTCGTTGCTAGATGAAGCTTTCTCTAGGCATCTATAAGCTGGATGGCCTAGCTGATTGCAGTTATAACATTTCATGGTGGCAAAGTAAGAGTTACTTCTGCCTGCTCCTCTACCTCTGTTTGAACCTCCTTGAGGTCCTCTTCCTCTATTAAATCCTCCTCTTGATGATGTTTCACCTCCATGCTCAGTAAGCTTGGATTCACCTTGGTTTCTTTGGTCACCGCCTCTTCCTTGGTAACCTCCACGCTGTCCTTTTTGATCTCTGCCTCTTCCTCTGCCCTTAGAGGATTGATCATGCTTCCTTTTGTTCCTCTCTTCAATCTTGATAGCTAGCTGATAACATTGGTGGACTGTCTTGGGGCTGAGCAAAGCCATCTCTTCCTGTATATTCCACTTCAATCCGTTGAGGTATCTAGCCACTTTCAGGCTCTCATCTTCTGCCACATTTGATCTCAAACAAAGTTTCTGGAACTCTTCCGTGTAGGTGTTTACATCTTGGTCTTTTTGTCTTAAACTCTGCCTCTTCTTGTGGAGCTGAATTTCATAATCATCTGGCATATAAGCTTCTTTCACTTTAGCAACCATTCCTTTCCAGGTTGATATAGGCTGCTTACCTTGTTTCTCCCTTTCAGTTTGAATAAACTTCCACCAAGTTAATGCTGATCCTCTCAACCTTGACTTTGCAACCTTCACCTTCTGTGCTTCTGTAACTCCATCACATTCGAAGTGATTCTCCATGCCATCTATCCAGTCCAAGACCAGATCAGAATCCATCTTTCCATGAAATAATGGTACACCCTCAAGTCCTTTTCCACTTAGTGCTTTTAATGCCTTCAGGAAAGGCTCCTCTTCCAAGACAGGGTCAGGTTCAGGGACTTTGTCCTCCTCTGCAACCTCTTCTTCTTTTGGCACTTTTCCTTCCAGTTTCACCTTGTTTAGTGCTGCTTCAAGCTGCTCTATTCTTTCCTTCAGGGATTTGTTATCCTCTTCTTGCTCTTCAACCATCTTGGCTAACTGTGCATTCGTCACCATCTTTGGCGGTTCACTTGATTCAACTTCCTCTGACATATAAGCTGCTGCTTCCCAAATCTTTAACCTGGCTCTGATACCAATCTGATAGAACGAGGGTTGGATTGAGATAATCACAATCTCAATTCTTTGGGTTTCCGTTGGACAATCCCTTGGTGTTTCGCTCCACCACTCAACCTATAGGTCCTAAAAGTGGATAGGCACCCCTGGTTACTTGCCAACCCTGCTATCAATTCCAGTTTGCTGCTGCTAAACAATTCTTGGTGCTTGTTTGCCAGTTTGCTGCCTCCAAAGAGTTTTTAATGCTCTTCCTCATACACTCAATCTAGCCCTTATTTCTGATAAAGACTAGTAAGCCTCTAACTTCTTCCCAATTTGCATGCAGGGGTGTACATGGATTTTAAAGGCTTTAGAACAGTCATGGAAAGGTTCTTGCACAAGCTCAAAACTCCTTCCTTCCATCTCTTCCTTCATACCCTAGCTTAGGGCTTGGAGTGGCTACAGGAATTAGACCTCTTCACACAAAGGAAAACTCTCCTCACTTCCTCCTTTCACCTTATCAAGCCAAGTCTGCTTCTGACACTTTATTCCAATCTGTAGCACAAGAAATTTCTAGGTTCTTGGACTGTTTTCTTGTTTCTAGCCTCTAGATGGCAAACCAAAGGCTCTACACTTGTTCCATCCTTGGTGAAGGCTTCTACAAACACTACACACTCTGCTCTGTCAAAAATTTAACACCCCTGCTACGTATGGACTGTACAAAGAAAGTCTTTTCCCAACCGGGCACCTTTTGGTCTCGCCTAGGAAAAGATTTCAAGCATGCTCTGAAAACTCCAATTTCTTCCTACTATTAAACTATGTACAAAAGAGGAGCTTTGCCACATTCCTAACGAGTCCATGATTGCTGGGACAGGAAGAATGCAGCCTAAGTCTCCATTATTACCAGTTTCAAACAAAACAGCAATAAGAGAAAAAAAAACAAGGAATTTACAAGAACAGAAATCAGCGATGGAATCACTACTTAAAGTGCCACAAAATAAATTCAAAATGCTTCACTACATGCTTGGTAAGCCTGCAAATGTTTTATTCAATTCATATGACTGCTGTACCAACGCAAAAACCAGGAAAAATCAAATCTGCTCACAAAAAAAATGTTGTTTCCTCCTTATTTTTCACAACTTCCATCACCAAAATACCACACATCTGCTCAAAATGTCGGGCTCCTTCTTCCCAAACCGAAAAAAATCAGTTAGGTTTAAAACTCGAGCTCAAAAGTGGAGAAAAACATGTTTTTCGAAAACACACTGTGTTTTGCGATTTTCCCAAAATCTAAGGAAACGCCTACCAAATGATTCCTAATTTGTTCCAAATTAAACCTAAGCTTTAAGAGGGTCCCCTTACACCTTATCAATGGTGTATTAGACCATTACAAAACAAAACAAAAAGATTAAAAGCAATACATTAAAATTTTCTTATTTTTAAGGTAGGTGCTCCTGCACCATTCTCCCCCTCTCAGCACAAAGATGAAGAACTGGAAGGTGGTATCAGTTTCAGGTCAATGCAAAGCTTCTTGAATTGATCCTCTTGTACCCATGTAGCCTCTGAGTCAGGTTTTCTCTTCCACTTGATAAGGTGCTCCATGTATACCTTATTCCTTGTTGCTTTCTTCACCCTGGACTCCAAGACCTTCTCTGCCTGAGCTTTCTCTTGACTTGGAAGGGGTATATTACTGATATCCTGAAAGATTTCTTGACTATTCTGAACTTCATCATTGACTGTACCTTTATATCTAATCAAATCAGCAATGTTGAACACCGGAGATATGCCCAAATCGGATGGTAACTCCACCTTGTAAGCGTTCTTGCCATACTTGGCTATCACCTTGCATGGTCCTACCCGTTTCATTTGCAATTTGGTGGACATCCCCTTCTGCAATCTGGATTTGTTGAGGTGAACCATCACATAATCACCCACCTGGAACTGCACATCTCTTCTTGTCTCATCAACTTTGTTCTTCAACTTTTGTGTTGCTGCTGTGATTGTCCTCTTAACCTGCTCATGAATCTCCTTCATGGTTTGAGTGAAGTCTTCTGCATGTCCACTCCTATTCTCCATTGTTCCAAGGTCTCTGAGCTCACAAATTCCCTTGGATGCATCCCATACACAACTTCAAATGGGCTTTTTCCTGTAGTCCTGTTCACACTATCATTATATGCATATTCCGCTTGGGAAATCACCATATCCCAGGTCTGTCCATATTCCTTTGTCAAGCACCTCAATAGGTTACCTAACACTCTGTTAACCACCTCGGTTTGACCATCGGTCTGAGGATGGTAAGCTGATCCAAATGATAAATTAGTTCCCAATCTGCTCCATAGTGTTTTCCAGAAATGACTCATGAATTTTACATCCCTATCTGAGACAATGCTCAATGGCAATCCATGGATTCTCACAACTTCCCTAAAAAATAGATGGGCAATATAGCTTGCATCATGTGTGGTCTTGCAAGGAATAAAGTGACTCATCTTGCTAAATCTGTCCACAACTACAAAAACACTATCAAAACCAGATTTAGTCTTGGGAAGACCCACCACAAAATCCATACTCACACACTCCCATGGTCTGTTCGGAATAGGCAAAGGCTGATATAACCCAGCATTGCTAGCTCCCCCTTTTGCTTTCATGCAAACAACACATTGTTCAACATACTTTCTGACATCTCGTGCTAACTTAGGCCAATAGTAAAACCTTTGTACCAGCTCTAAAGTTTTGTTAATACCAAAATGCCCACTAAGACTGCCATTGTGTTTCTCTTGGATCAGATTTTCTCTCATTGATCCTCTTGGGACACATAACAGATTGCCCTTGAATAACAACCCATTTTGCAATGTATACTCAGCATATTGACTGTGAAAATGATTTGCAAAGTCTGAACATACCTTGTAGGCTTCGGAAAAGTCTTCGTCATCACCATAGAGATCCTTAAAACTTTCCAATCCTATGCTTTTCAGCTGTATCTCTTGGACTGTCAACATCCTCCTGCTTAATGCATCTGCCACTTTGTTTTGCTGTCCCTTCTTGTGCTTAATGGTAAATGTGAAAGCTTGAATGTACTCCATCCATTTCAAGTGCCTATTGCTTAACTTCTCCTGGGTATTAATATAACTGAGTGCCTGGTTATCCGTGAAGACCACAAACTCTTTAGGCAACAAGTAATGCCTCCATTTCCTGAGGGACTGCACTAAAGCATAGAGTTCTAGATCATAGGTGGAGTATTTTTTCTTAGCTTCATTAAGTTTTTCACTAAAGAAGGCTACAGGTCTACCTTCTTGACTAAGGACTCCTCCTACTGCTACTCCACTTGCATCACACTCAACTGTAAACAATTTATCAAAACTAGGCAATAACAAGATAGGTTGTGTTGCCACTTCTTTTTTCAACTTTTCAAACCCTTTATCAGCCTCTAGTGTCCACTTAAACTTTGTTTTCTGACCACCCTTGATTGTATCTAACACTGGTGCACATATACCACTAAAATTCCTTATAAACTTCCTATAAAACTGAGCCAAACCATGAAAACTTCCTTACCTCAGTTGCTGTGGTTGGTGTAGGCCAGTTTAGGATAGCTTCCACCTTACTTGGATCCATCTTCAGCGTTCCTTGAGATACCACAAAGCCTAAATACACAAGCTCTTGTTTGAAGAACTCACACTTCTCAAGGTTGATTGCCAACTGTTCTTCTTGCAACCTTTTGAGTACCATCTCTACATGCTTCAAATGTTCTTCTGCTGTCTTACTGAAAATCAGTATATCATCCAAGTAGACTACCACAAAAATCCCTGTGAAATCTTTAAGCACCTCATTCATTAGTCTCATGAACGTGCTAGGGGCATTTGAGAGTCCAGCCCCGGACCCCAGCAAGGATACATGTCGAAGTGTACAGTACACCATGGGCTATACAGTATAGCATGATCAGTCGCCACATACCAACACTCCATTCTTAGGCACCTCAAAGAGGCTTTCACCATTGAATACATCCTTTCCTTTTACTTTTGTGTCATCAGAAGGTGCCTTGTAGTTTTCACCTAAAGACACATCCTTTTTTGTTATATTTTTATCACTTTTGTGACTAGAGGGTTGAATAGTCTCTCTAAAATATGTTGCAGAATCGAGATCTATTGTAAATCTAGCTTTATGGTCCCCACCTGGTATTCCTTCACATAGTCCCATGAATTCAGCGATGGCTTCGTCATTCTCAAAAGTGTCCATGGTAGGAAAGCCTTATTGATCCCAATCAATGAGTTGTGGATATATGAGGGAGATGCCATCATCATTATTAGTGAAAGGAGGAAATGATGTTGAGAGAATGAAAATGGAGGTCGAAAGGGTAAAGACAAAAGTATTGTTAGGATCCCAGGAGGATTCCATCCAATCTTTGTCCTTAATGATCTCTAGAAAATTGGAATCATGGGGGAGGTCAGGATTAGAGAAGGGCAAGTCGAACTTGTTAGGTGGTAGATTAGATTCATCATTGTCATGGGGATTGTACACCCAAAAGGTTCTTACCCAGACCTCTCTTTTCATTGATATTTTAGAATTGCATAAGAGGAATCCTGTGGTGAGCCAATTTTAAACTCTTGTCTGAATCTTTCCTCAAAAGAAGGCTCACCTAGTTCTCAAAATGTTTCCACAAGATCATAGTCACTAAGGGATTTATCATAACCATATTCCCATTCATGAGAGTCAGTCTCGATATAGGATTCATCAGATATCTTGACATTTTTAGCACTTACACCTTCACTTGAAATCACAAGGATAAGTGGATCACCAATCTTGATTGGCTTAAAGCCTTACCCTAGACTCTTTGGTCTTTTAGGCGGCTTTAAGGGTTCTCTCATTCCATTTTTGTTTATGCCAAGACCACTGATTCCATCATAACCTTTTTCCTTCATTATGTCAAAGCATTTTCCATATTGTTTTGTAGGGAGGGGTTGAAGTTCATCCACATCCTTGTAAAGCCATGTCATTACATCCTCGGTGTCTTCCTGTTCTAGTTATATCCCATCTTGTGAAGACAACAATTACATTCTAGGTTTAATAGATGTGTTTTTTATCAGTAGTTGTGTTGCAGGTTTGACAGTTGCGGTGCAACATAGTCATTTGTGGTTCATAGAGTCTCAGTTGCATTTGACAGAGAACAGAGTCTAGTTTTCCTACAATTTTGACAAGGTTGTAAATTTTTTCTAGTGTGATTATGATTTTCTAGATTGCAGAGGTGTTTATTTGTTCATTACATTCAATAAACACTTTGGAAAACACTTTTTTTTTTCTTGGGTTGTTTGATAGAAGCACTTTGAAAACAATTTCACAAATCTTATGGTTGAAAAGGACAATATATGTTGGATTCCCACTTGGATTTCTCAAGCCATGCCTATTCAGAGTGGATAGCTTAGGAACTTGGTAGCATTGGATCCCCGTTACTCAACACTCACTTCTCGAGCTTACCAAGTTTCGAATTCCCTAAGACCACAAGGATCTCAAGAAATTTTCTCTACAATGCAGTCCATGTGACACTCTCATAGTCCACCTCTTTGCACCATCAGATAGGAAGGATTTTTGACTTCTAAATATATTTCAGGGTTAGGGTATTCAAGCTCAAAGGATACTATGATAAACTCCCTCAAGAGGTCCCCCAAACCCTTAGTTCATGCTTTCTAACATCAAGTAAAGATAATTAGGGGAGAGCCATCACATACTAATACCTGATTGCAAACTCTCTCTTCCTTCCCAAATCACAAATTTATATAGCGGTCTGCATTATTCTGCCTTTTAGGCCCCTGCCATTGTTTCTGGCTGCCCCTTTGGGTGAATCCCAATTGATTGACTATCAACCCCTGGCCAAGGTGGGTCAATTCTCAATGCTAAAAGGACCTGGTAAGCGTCTTTCGGAAGCTTTAGTTCTTACCACCGGGAAAACAAATAATAATTCAACCTACAAAACCTAGTAATGCAAGCTAAATGAAGGATGCAAATGATGAAATAATACAATAGGAAGTAAGGATATGTGTACTTGGGAAGTCTAGAAATGCAAAGAAGCTATCAAAATGTGCTATGGAGGACTAAGATGCCCTTACTATTATCTTTGTCTCGCTGTTATTTTTCAAGGAAGATGTGGAATCTTTGGATGTAGGAACCAGATCTAAAAGAATTTTTGAAAAATAACTTCGGGAGGACTAAGGTGCCCTAGGTGGTGACTTAGTCCCATATGGAATTTCTGGAATCTCTTAATGTGGTCTTGAGGCTTGATGTCTGCACTTCCTTCTTCTTTAATCCCAAATTCTGAAACTTCCAGATTTGGCCTATAGGTGAGTTTCCATGAAGATGACAACTTTGTAATGATCCTTAAGTATTCAACCTAAATTTGCAATCAAAAACATGCAAGAGAGGTAAAAACTTGTTGATTGTTAGTAAATGGAGGTTTTCCTTGGTCAAACCCTTTGTTGGTAATTAAACCTTGAAATGGAATGGAATGGAAGGAAATGATGAATGAACAACATGCAATGTTACAACTCACCAAACCCTTGTTGTAAACTCTACAAACTTGTGTGAGATGACTATCTTGGATATAGATCTTGAATCAAAGAAATGCTTGATAGATATGGACTTGAATTGCTTGTTTGAATAAAAAACCTACATCACAAATGTTAGCACAAAAACACACATAATGCAAGAATATCTTTGATATGATGCTTGAATCTTGATGATGGCTTCAAATGCTTGATGAAATGCTCTTGAATTCCGGAATGCTTGAATGCTTAGAGTTCTTGTAATCTTACTATATGAAAATGAGAGGAAAGAACCTTGTATTTATACTTATCCATGCTTAATATCCCAAAATTACACCACACCAAGATGAAATATGAATTCATTAATTAAAGGAGGTTAAATCCCACTAGGATTTGAAATTAAATCCAAAAAATACCCCAAGGGGGACTAAGATGCCCTAGGTGGCATCTTAGTCCCGAGGCATGAAACTCGAGGCACAGACTCCAAAAAGGGACCTATTTAGGTTCTTTCAAAATCAAGGTCCCAAGACCTTTGTGGGACAAAGACGCCCTAGGTGGTGTCTTATTCCTGACCCTAAAATTAGGGACACTCAAATAGAATCATTAAATTATCATTTAGGGTGATCCCACAATAGTGGTTTACACTTTCTAGGAGATCCTATTTTTTGCTGAAATCACATATTTTTAGAAAATGTAATGATTTAAGCCTTGAAAAGTTCCATTTAAAGGACTCCAATTGAAGAGGATTTGATCAAACCACCTTAGACCAAGCCCACTTGGATAGAACCCCGCTAGTTTTAAACCATACCTAAAATGGAGGATCCTTTACACCTATCAAAATGTTGATAAAAAACCACTTTTGATTTACCTTTTAGGGGATTAAATGAATTCATTTAAAGTTTATTTTTTATAAGTATATAGTCCTTATTATAATCTTCCAAAAAAGTATAATTTTAATTACATTTAATTTGATTATTATATTTATTTTTTATTTCTTGTGAATGTAGGTTTTCACCAAAAATCAAGCTCTCTATTCTGCACGTGTGGAAAAATAGTAGATTATCAAAAAAAAATTGAAAAATATCAGTGCACTAGATATTTATGTCCTTAATCCAACAAAAAAATAAAATTGAATTTCTGGAGCACATAAATAAAAAGTTGCAGTTTGAAGCCAAAAATCATGTCTAAATTTTGTAACTCAAGCCTAATTTTGAAACTTAATTAAGAAAAATATTCCTCCAATGAAATGCTTGGTGAAACCGAATTCCATGCACTAGATATCATGAAGTTATAAATCTTAAAATTAAAAAAGAATTTTCGATTCTTCATGAATACCTCCATGTTAAATACCCCTTTGGGTAAAATGTGGTGCTTATTGTTAAAACTAGTTTTCAAAGGAGATGGAAAGGGCTATGCAATTTGATTCCAAAAATTCAAAAATATACTAGAATCTATGTAATAAAATGTCACAAATCACTAGTTTGCATCATCTTCAAATTCCTCATGGTTTAGCCACTATAGGGGCCCAAAAGTGAAGATTTAGTTAAAAAAAAAATTAGTTCAATGTCTAGTTTGGCCAAAAATTGTAAACTAGTATTGTGGGATCACCCTTTACCTTTTGAAGATTGTCGGGATTATCTAGAAAAAGGCATAATTCATTGGGATTTTGGATGCAAAATAGGACCAATTAAGACATAAATAGGGATAAATAAAACAAGGCGGGCCCCAAAGTTCAAGTGTGTCATGGGTATGCATTTTAATTAAGAACACTATAAAATGGATACTAACAACAATTTGGCTATGGATGGCTTTTAAACTTTCCTTCCCAGCTGCCGGTCTATGCCCTAACTCCAGACCCCATGCCCAGCTCCTGTTCACAGTACTGTCTCCGGCAGTCCAACACACACCAACCCGGAGTTCCAGTCCGCCATGCCCATCCTGCCTCTCGTCCCAACCAGGCTTATGAACCCAGTTGAAATGCAAAACTATCACAAGCCTTTAACCATGCTTTTGATTGTTAATAATCATCCTTATAAAGTTCATCCATGTATAAGAATTCTTTGGTGCTCACATGCACTACACACACAAGATCAATGAGTATCCTCCTTGTGGGTTTATCATTGATTCTATCAGTGATACAAAGAGGACCATCAAGTGCATTAATAGCTGCATCAATATGTGTAAAAGCAATTTCAAGAAATAAATTGGTTCAACCCTTAGAAGGTTGAACTTCAATTGTGTTTATAAAGTTGGATAGATCATTATCATCTTCTTCATTATCACTATGTTGAACAAAGTTTATTGAATGACTTGTAAATGGGTTTGTAAATATTTTCAAGTTTCTATTAGGTGGTGAAATGGATTTGTTTCCTTTATCATTAACACCAACCAACTAGATTTGATTAGAGTATATGAGATCTTGCACTTGGTGCTTAAGACACATACATATTTCCATATCATGTCCATGTGTACAATGATATTAACAAAATTTTTTTGCATTGAAGTTTAGTGGTAAGGGCTTAGTTGTGTCAATGGGCATAATTAGAGGAAGTTGAACCATATTTTTATTTAACAACTATAACATCATCGTATGGAGAGAAATGATAAATTATGAAAATTTCCTATCTCTTGGCCTAAATTGATATGGTGTTGTATTTGTGACAACAACTTGTGTCTCAATGTTTTTAGTAGTTTGAGGATTTTTATCGTAATGAAACTTTTTATTTTATTTTTAAATGATTGATAGTTGTTTTGAGGTACAACTTCAGATTGAATAGTAGGAGCCAATGAATATGTACCTTCATAGTGAATAACCAAAATATAATAATCACAAAAATTCATACACAAGTGTGTAAAGGATGGATGTTTCATTAACAACATCTTATCTCAAATATTAGGTTGTAAGTTTCTTATGAACACCCTTTGAATGTCTGTGTTTGGAAGACTATAGGAAATTTGTGAATAAAATGACTGGTATCATCCTATAAAGTATGTTATCTTCTCTTTAGGTAACTTAGGGCTAATGTTTTCTTGAAAGTGCTAAAAGAACTTACTAATGAGTTGTGAAAATAAGGTAATTTATTTGTTTGGTAATGAAGAAAACCAATCCAAGGCCATATCTTTCAATGATCTAGGAAAAAAAAATTCTAGGAGCACATCTTCAAAAATGAAGTCACTACACAAGACAATAAAATTTGACACATGGTTATTAGGATATCTTTTACCATTGTATTTTTCAAAGCGAGGCATTTCAATATTTTGTGGTATAGGTGTTTTTAAGATAGGAAATGAAAATGGACTACATGTGAGGTATGTTGGAGGTTTACCATTGGTTTGATTTCAGTTTAAGTTTGAAACTTGTTGTAACAATGTCTTTTTTTTTACAAATTTTATTTATCACAAGATCATTTAGTGACATGTTTTGATAATTTGTTGAGTATGTTGAACTAGTATGGATGAATGGTGGGCTATTGTGTTGCATGTTTAAGATGGGCGACAAACATGATGATGTTATAGATGAAGTGATAAAAATTTAAGGATTTCCACTAGAAAAACCTAAGATTGAGTTTAAACCATTACCATATTACATTTTTGATGCTATAATCAGAGGTGTAAAGGTGGGGATAAAAGTCATTGTTGTGAGAGAGGAATTATTTTCCTAATTGGTTTTGAGAAATAGTCAAAGCTTGAGTGCAATTAGTTTCCATAGGAATATTAACATATACTATGTGAGCTAACCTATGCAACACTTCTATCCCTTATTATTTATTGATTAACTTCCTAATATTATCCACAATAGGCATTGTATCTCCAACTAAAAGCTTGGTACTTACGTAGTCTTGAAAACCTTCTAGATCTTTGTCCAATTATTTCAATTTATCTTTAAGGACATGGGCAATAGTAGCCTCCAATTCCAAATGAATGCTAGGTTGTGATGAAGACATGGGCAACACATGACTAGGGAGGGATTCCAAGATGGATTGGGTAGATGCAATACCCTAAGTGAAATAGTTATAAGACTTATGCTCAACACTTGTTTTTGATTGTGGTGTGGAAAGCCATAAATTTGAAACTAAGTCTCATGGGGATATTAGCTATGGGACACCATTTCATGAAACTTATAAATATATTATGAGTTTTAGAACACTTTATTGCTCATACAAGGAAGGGTAAACAAAACATAATCACATAAGTTAAATAATTGGCAAATGCAGAACCCAAAATTGCATAGGAATTATAGAGATAAAATTGTAATGCAAATTTTGGTCAAAATTGACTGGACAAGGACACTAGGCACCCAAGACTAAAAAGGTTGATTTTTCTAATTTCAAAATTGTCATATGTACTATAGTGTCTAAGGATCCTAATTTGTAAATGTTTAGGTATGGCAACAAGAAAATTATCAAAAATACACAAAATTTTAATTTTTCAATATGTAAAACACAATTATGCATGTAATTTTTTATATTTTTCAAATAATTTAATGTGTTCTAGAAGTAATTTTTAGATCATAAAATGTAATAATGAACTAAATCTATTCTGAAAAATCTATAAATTGTAATTTTTCTATCTTTTGAGATGATAACAACAATATAAATTATCACTTTTTCAACAACACATGCATATGCATAAATGACAATTTAAAACACTTTCAAATTGTTTTTAGACTTTTATCATGACCTAATGATGATTTTTCAATGTATTTTTGACTAGATATTACTTGCAACACTTGAAATAAAAACTATTTATCTTTTGAGTTGAAAATTCTATGCAATTTTTTTCTTTTTCAATGTTTCTTATCACAATTTTCATACATAAATCACAAATTCAACTTTTTTCAAATTGCATTCAAATTTCAACATGACTAAATTAATATTTCGAAAGGTTTTAAAATGTACAAATGTTGGGTTCATGAAAATTTAATATTGGGAAAATGGATCTAGGATATAAATCACACTCATTCCAATATCACAAGGCATAGTGATTAAAATTGATCTCAGATACCCACTTGGCTACTAACCTCAATGGAAGAGTTAGAATGATGGATCAAGGTTTTAATCCTTTTTTGGGGTTTGTTGGGATGATGTGATTGTAAATGAATTTGATCATGCAATGATGTACCTAGGGTAACTATGAAAATGCAACAAAATTAGATGATTTCTAAAAAATGTAGAACTAAAAGACAATAAATAGAATTCAAAATAGTAAAAGGGAAAACAAAGAGGAACTTTCCATATGAATTTGAGCTTGATCTAGCTAGACAGGGGCACTAGAATCCCTATAATGGGAAGTAGATACTCAAAATTAGGTTCCAAAATATTTCAACTCCATGTATGTAGTTCCTTATTCTTTAGAATCGGTGATGAAATATTTGTTTGTCATAGATAAAATCCACTTTCCCTAATTTATTGACTTTTAGGACTTGAATGCTTGAATAAATAATTAGGTATTCGATTCTCTTCAATTTCACTTTAGATCTACAACCTACACACAAGAAATAGGGGAAATGGTTGTGTCATATAGGTTCTTCCATAAATTAAACCCCATTTTGGTATTTCTACCTCCACAATAACTATGATGATGTAAAAGAGAGCTTATCCTCGATCACATAGAGACTAAATAATAAAAAAGTGACAAATTGACAATTGCTACAACTTATCACTCATATCTACATTTCATGATGAACTGAAGACATTACACTCATCACCTTCAAGGAGAAATTGATTCTTGATTTAAATTCCTACAAGTGTTAGTACCCACAAAAAATAAGACATGAAATGTTTAAACAAAGTCACATGAAAATATGATGCATTTCTAACATGATGCTTGACTTGAAATAATGTTGCTATTTCTTTGTTGTTTCTACTCTTGCATATTCAATTTTTCAATTCAAGATGTTAGGATTGCTTCTCAAAACTTCTATGGTTTCAAATCATAAAAATGACTTATATTTATATGTAATTCTCTAATTTCCCACAAATTAACTACCAGCATCCAAAAATTGATTTTGGATTTTTAAGTGTGAAAATGCTGACATTGACATATTTTAAAATGGGCCAAAATAGGCTAGACAAGGGTGTTTGGTGCCCTTTCCAGACCTATCATATTAAGGCCTTAAGTATTGATAATTGATTATTAACTCTTTATTTCTAATTCTACTTCTTATTTTTCAAATATTATTACAAGGGTGAAAATTTATGACTTTATGAAAACATTTTTTAGCTAAAGACACTCTCATATAGGCAACACCTATTATGGATACAATTTGCAATATGTTAATATCATACTAAAAAATAGTTAAATTTATCCATGGTTTGCCACACATTATGTGTTAGGGTTCAGGCAGATTGGAGCAATAAACATTAACAATTATATGTAGATTAAATAACCTAGAAATAATAATGAATAATAACACAAAAGAGATCAACACATAATTTAATGTGGCTCACCCAATATGGGATACATCCATAGAAACTCATCCATCCAATGATTTTATTATCTAGTGCAAAATAGATTACAATCTCGTGAACATCATGCCACAACATACATCCCAGCCACTTATAACAAGCTTTTTGGAACCTTATAGAATTAGGTTTTTACAAGTTTTTTTTAAATTTGACATGTTAACCAAAAAACCTTGACGTGTCAATGAGAAAACCTTGACATGTTAGCGGGAAAAACCTTGATGTGTCAATGGGAAAACCTTGATGAGTTAATGAAAAAAAAATTATGGGGAAATGCCTCAAACCCCATTTCTTGTTAAAAGTGGATAGTAATGATTAGTCACCACATACCAACAATCTCCCACTTGGAGACTAATTTGGCTCCACACCAAGCAATCTCCCACTTGGAGACTAATCCTGGGTGACATTGTTGCACTTGCAGCTCCCACTAGATTATAGGTTTGGCTAGTTTCTTATGTCCACCATTATCATTCATGAAGGCCAATAGAAATTGATGAGGAAATCAATTTCTATCATGTAACTGCCTTTGTCAACATAGTTGCAAGATTCTTAATTGTGTGAATTTTCTCCAGCTTCAATTGTCCATCCTCCAAAACTGACTGGATGAAGTGGTATCTAACCTATATGTGCTTGGTTTTTGAATGAAGAGCTGATTTCTTAGCAAGATGAATGGCACTCTGGCTATCAGTGTACAAAGGGCTATCTTCTTGTTGTTGTCCTAATTCCTCCAGAAAATGTTGTAACCAAATCATCTCCTTGCTAGCTTCCATGGCAGAGACATACTCAACTTCAATGGTTGAAAGCACAACAACCTTTTGCAGCCTTGAAATACAACTTATTGCAATACCTCCTAAAGTAAAAAATACCCTATAGCACTCCTACTATCAATATCACCCGCCAGATCAGAGTCAACATATTCTTTTAGAGTAGAATTTGTTCCTCCAAAACATAGCTTCTTTGAGGTAGTACCTCTCAAATATCAGAGAACCCATTTTACCACATTTCAATGTTCCATTCTTGGATTGATCATATACCTACTTACAACTCCAACTGCATGTGCAATATATGGCCTTGTGAATACCATTGCATACATCAAGCTACCAACTACTGATGCATATGGTATCCTAGATATTTTTTCTCCCTCCTCTTGTGTCTTTGAACAAATCTCCTTATTCAACTTAAACTGACAAAGAAAAGGTGTACTAACTACTTTTGCATTTTGTATATTAAACCTTTTCAACACCTTCTCTACATACTCACTTTGAGACAAAAATAATTTTATGTTTATCTTGTCCCATGTGATCCTCATACCAAGGATTTTTTTTACTGCACCCAAACCCTTCATAACAAATGAATTTTCTAACTTCTACTTAAGTTCATTAATATGCTACATGTTAGACCCGACAACAAGCATGCCATCAACATAAAGCAACAAGATAATATAGCTGCCATTACCCAATTTCTTAAAATAAACACAATAATTAGAATGACATATTTTGTAACCTTGTTCAACCATAAAACTATCAAATTTCAAATACCATTTCTGAGGTGCTTACTTTAGGCCATACAAACTCTTCTTTAACCAGCACACAAATTCCTCCTTACTCTTGAACTCATATCCCTGTGGTTGTTGTATGTATATTTCCTCTTCCAAATCCCCATGGAGAAATGTTGTTTTCACATCTAGCTATTCAAGATGCAAGTCTTTCATAGCCACAAGACTTAGAATAGTTCTAATAGAAGTCATCTTTACAATTGAAGAAAATATGTCATCAAAATCTATACCTTTTTTGTGAAAAACCTTTTACCACGAGTTTGGCCTTATATCTTTTCTTACCTCCATCTTCTTCCTTCAACCTGTAAACCCATTTATTTGGAAATGCTCTTTTACCTATAGGCAATTGGACTAATTCCCAAGTCTGATTTTACAACAAGGAATCCATTTCCTCTCTCATGCCTAGCTCCCACTGCTTTTGGGTATCTACCTGATTACTTCTTACTAGCTTTCAGCTTCACTAGAATAAATGATGGAGAAAATATTTATGGAGCTCTATTTATTCTTGTAGAACATCTAACACTTTTAGGAGTCTGTGGGATAACCTGTTGTTGATAAGAATCAGGTACCACTATCATTTTATTTTTTGGAATCTCATCCAACACCACATATTCCTTTTTTTCCTATTCATGCTTCTTTTCGTGCAGTTGATCCTTATACATGACCTTCTCATTGAATATAACATCTCTACTCCTAATGATTTTATGATTTTCATAATCCCATAACTGATAACCAAATTCATCTACTCCATATCCAATGAAGGTACTTTTTTTAGACTTAGCCTCAAGCTTGGTTCTATTTTCACTATCAACATGGACAAACGCTTCACAACCAAAAGTTTTCAAAAATAAATAAATAACCTTTTTACCCATCCATGTATCCTTTGGAATTCCACCATTCAAAGGATTTGAAGGTACCCTATTTATTAAATAAATAGCGATATGTACAACATTTGCCCAAAATTATAAGGATAGTCTTGTTAATTGGCCAAATTTGCACCCCTTTGCCAAGCTGTGAAAGAAGTCAACAAATTTGGACTAACATGGGACTACTTTTAGGTTGTGGGTATCCTAATGTGAAAGCATATCCCCAGATTATGGGTTGGCTCCCCTTTTGATGTCACCTAAACTAATGATTTCTTGAGGAAAAAGGGGTAAAAAAGATGCATAAAATGAACTTAACTAAAAAAATTCAAAGGGTGATACACCAATACTAACTAAGACCTACAAAACAACTTATTCACATTCAAAACAATGACACAAAACCTTGTTCACATAGATCATTTTTCATGCATTCTTGCATAAGTAATTTATAAGGAGGTTTTTAAGCAGGACTCCTAGAAAGAAAACTTCACAACTAATAGCCTTTGCATTTACTAACACAACTTATAACCTACAACAATACATTTTTCTACTAAATAGGTTCCTAACAATGAGACAAGACTATAAGGAAAGAGATAAATTTCATAAATAATCTGATCAATCACTAACAACACACAATAAAACATCAAATGAGAAGGTAAATGTTCAATTTCATTGATTCAAAGTACTCAACTAGTATACAAGTCTATCTAAGTTACAATACTGCTCCTGCTGAAAGAGATAACTACAAAGCCAAGCTATCACTATGTTGGAAAGAAAGAACTAACTCCAAATACAAAAATTGAAATTACTTAAGCAAAATTCACACAACTCCCTCACACAAGTCCATCTAGAAGGTTTTGGTCAGATGTAGTAGAAAAGTCCAAAAAGAACCTTCTAGAAACACTCCAAACTATCCTCCACATGAAGCAAAGTCAAGCCAAGACTATAGTCATACTAAAAATGTGAGAAAAAAGCCTCCAAACAACCATTTTCCCTCCAAAATCAGTCAAATACAGCTTCTCACACATCTCTCATGTCTGCTAGTCATCATGTTTCCCACACATGTGTTCAACCCATTTTACCCACACCCTTGGTGCTTTTTGAAAACATAAGAATCTAATTTGCATTCAAAACAATAATAATCTGATTAAGTGATTTATAATACATCACTTAAACAAATTACTTTACATTTCAAAAATAAAATGCAAAATGAGGCCCCACCACCTCTTTGGATTACATCAATATTGCATTATAAGTGACATTAAATAAAAGTGATTTACAAATCACTTGAATCATGCCTTACAATTGATAAAAGATGCAAAACAAAAGATATTTTTCAAATGCTTGTAAAAGCATTCAAGAAAAATTTAAAACTCTCATCCAAGGCATTTGCTCAATTTTCATCACCCTCACTTCTGCATTTCAAAGCCAAAAGTGACATGGCTATCATTGGTCAACAATTCATACTTTCAAATATAAGCAACATGGGTCAATGGTTCGGCGTATAAGGCAACTCCAAGGTTTTTGGAAGGAACATTTTCAAAGGATAATGAAAAAGATCAAGGCATAGGGTTGGTCTTCAAAATGAAACACAAGGAAAAATATTTATAAGTCTTGCAAATGTATCACATGAGGAAAAATTTTCCTAAGGCATGAACCTAAACACAAACCCACATAACACATTAAAATGTGATTGCATTTTTAAAATACAAGGTAAAATATACCTTATTGGCCTCCATAGGGTTTCTAACCCTAAACAAAAGATGGGGAAAGGAAAAATATTCATTTATTTTGCATTGAAGGTTCTGGAGGTTGCATTCTGCCACCATGGGGTTTTGTGGAGTGCACAGAAAACATGATGCTTGACTAGTTTTTGGCCGATTTCTTGTGGAATTTTGTGATTTCTCACTAAAAAACAAGAGGTAATTGCTATCTAGTGTACAAAATCTATATTTTTCTCATCTTCAAAGGCCATTTTATGAGCTAAATAGCCACAACTTTGCAATGTGTTTTGATCATCTTTGCGCTTTACGTCTTCTATGGATTTCATTTTGTTCACAACCACCATGAGTATAAACTTATGAAGCTTGAATGGAGTCTTTTTTTATGTGACAAAAGCTTGCATAAACAAAGAAAATGAGCAAAATGGCTTAGGTAAGTTCTTACCAAACCCATATCTTAACTTTCCTCCTTTATTTCAGTGAATAAAAGCTTGAATGGAGGCTTCTCCATTATCAAAATGAAGCAAAAACTAGCTATTCTCTCTGTATTTGTAGTTTGATTTGAAAACTCCAGTGTATTTTGTGATTTGTGAAGGAAAAAAAGACCTACTACCCGTGGCCATGAAGAGTAGACTAGGGTTTTGAAAATGTATTTCTCTGTAGAATCATATCCATAAAATGTCTCTTTCAATTCCTATGTATTCGCAATTTTAACACAAACCCCAAGTGATTTTTTTTATTTGGAAAAGAAAATAGATTTTCTAGCCGTAGCCATGAAAAATTGACCTAGGCTTTTATACATCTGTTTTTCCTCTGCTTTTTAACTACCATGCCATATTATCATTATGTTTGTGCTTAGCTTCAAGTATGGCATAATATTATCTCTTTTCTTCAAGCAGAGATAGGAAACACGTGATTTCATTTTGGGTTTGTTGTAATTTTGAAGTAAACCATTCCTCTAGGCCACGTCTATGAGGATATAACTAGCACTTGACACATTTATCAGTCTAAAAAGGAAAAAAAAAATTGCATCTGGGTACTTCAGATATTGCACTTTCCTCATTTGAGAAACCCTAACTCGAGGGTTTGTATTCCTCTACATGTTTTATCCTTTTCAAAATGGTCATGGCTCAGCCTCATTGTAAAACCCTCATCATTCTACACATTCAATCTGAAACCCCAAGTGGGTTCTTTGATTTTGTGAAGAAAACCTCCATTTTAGACCATGATTGTAAGAAGTGAAATGGGTTTTAACATTTTCTATTTTTTCTAGAAATGAACTTCAAGATGCATCTTGGTATTTTAAAATTTTCATAGTTATGAAAGAAGAAAAATCTTTTCCTTCTAGGTATACTTGTTTTGGAACAAGTTTGAACATTTTCTAACTTTTCCATCTAGGTCTTTCCAGAACCCATGCCTCCTTTGCAACTTTTTGTGTTTGGTGAAGCCTTTTGAGAAAAGAGATCTTCAATTTTCATCTTAAGCCATTCTATTTGATTCATAAATACATGTCTCTCTCTTCAAGAGCACCTATGTATTGAGGAATGCTTTCCATGCCAATAAGCTGCTCTACATCTTCCATTTACAATAATTTCATTGCTTTGCTAAATTTTTGAACATAGTTATCCTTGATTGTCATTTTTTTACCAATTTCATTTTAGTTCAATGTTTTTCCATTTCAGAAGCATCGAGCTTACTCCACCATGGATATAGCTATGTATTTCACATCATGTTTCACATGCTTGAATATTTATTTTTTCATTGAAAGGTTGCTATCACGACAAAGTGTTTGTATTTTCCAAATGCAACATGGGAACAATAGTCCTACTTGTAATCCATAGTAGCTTCATATGTATATGCTTTTGTGAGATTAGCAGGGTTGTCATGCATGTTTACTTCACTTGTGAATAGTATCATGAAATGTCAACACCATAGATGTAGAGATGACCCCTATTTTGTATTGAAACTCCAAGTTGGCAATGACTTGAGTAGGGATCATACTGCCAATCATGGCAGTCTTGTAGCATTCTTTGGCATTAAACATTGAAGAATAATGAAAGACATGATGTATTGCATTACTATGTTACACTCAATGTATCCTTTGTTGGTATCCAATGGTTGAACTCTTTTGTTGATTCTTTCTTAATCATGTTGGCTTGGTCTTTAAGTGAAACATTTAGAATTATTGATAGGCAACAACCTATTTGACCATTTGAAAAGCAACAATATTGAAAGAATTGTATTCATCTTGGATACAACATAAAACATGTTCAATACCTTATTTGTGGCTGCTTGATTTATTTTGTGTGTTCTCCATATGTTTGTGGCTGATCATTTTGCCATGATTGTAATACTTCTGCACTTCCTGTGTATGTTATTTCTACCATTATGCTCATAGTTGTTTCAAATGCATTGTCCCGATTCTGAAGGTTCCTAGCTACAGATAGTGACAAGGACACTGTGTTTGTTTCTTTCACTTCCCTCTCTTATTATCATGACATTTTGGCATCAAACCTTCATTAAAGCATATGTTGTTCATGCTGATTTCATTTCATTTTCCCAATAAAGCATACTAGAATACTATTATTGGTCTATCAATCCACATATTGAGCTCTTTTGTTGGGCTGCCATCTAAGATTCTCATGTTTCAATTCTTTCAAATGTAAATGGCTTGCCCCAAAGGTTTGTTACTTTTCAACATGTTTGCTTTGTCTTTAAATAAAAAACATTTAAATTTGTTGAAAGGCAACAACCTATGGAATTTTTGAAAAGAAACAAACATTAAAGAATAGTATTAATCTCAGATACAAAATAGAGTTCATGTTTAGTACCTCATCTTCACTACTTGATTCCTTTTGTGCACGTTATCCTAATGTATATGGTTGATCATCTGAATGTAAGCTCCATTTGTGTACTATTTTGCATCTCTTGATTGTTAGCAATGCTTTCAAATGTTCAAGTTTTGGCATCATTTCTGAAACACATTTTCTTTACATAGGTCTTTTGATGATCATGCTTAGGGGTTGCTCCATTGGAAGACATTGTTATTTGAAATGCATTATCTTTTGAAACTTGTTGTCCTGTAGCATCAAAGGTTATTTCATGCCTCTATTGAGTGAATGATCATTGATTTGTTCAATGTGAATAGTGTATAGTTCTTTGAGTTCATGGAGACTTCTTGTACCTTAACATCACTGTTCTTTTGCTTTACTTTGTATCTCTCTCTTGTCACACAAGATTATCATTTCTCATTGATTCTTGTTGTCCCATATGCTTCTTTTATTGCTTCTATCCCATCATGAGATGTGACATGATTTGTTGTTATTCTTGTCATGAGATAATTGTATTTTGAGGATGCCTACCTCCTTGTCCTATGCTGCCATCATTATTCACTTGGGACTTCCATTACCAACTTTGAAAGGACTATCATTTGTAACTTGTGTTCATGACCTTGGCTTCAAAAATGAGATTAATCTCCTTGATTTCCCCAAAAATTGCTTGCTGCCCCAAAGGTTTGTTACTTGGCCTTCTCAATCATCTGGGTCCTTTTGATCTTGTGCAACAAACTGACACCATACCCTCTTGCTTTAATCTCAGTGGGCAGACATATGTCACTTATGTTGGTGACCTAAAAGCTCACCATCCTATGTGATGTGTGGTTGTCCAATAGGATTGAGGTGAGATGAATTGGACAGTGCCTTTCATGCAACCATGTATGATTATATTTTTTCTTTCTTGCTGCCCCATATGGCTCATGATGGTTTCAGGCATGACTTGATGCCTCCTTCATTATTTTAATAAATGCATAATTGAACTTGATGCATCACTGAAATTATTTACTTATTTTAATAAAATGGATCTTGTATCCACTTAAGAAGATTGAAAGACATATCCAGCAAAGTAAACCTTCCTTTTCACATGATGGCAGCATATTGATTGATTCATTGTGAAAAGATGAAGTGTAAATTTCTTGACAACTCACATTATGTGTTGCATCTTTTGAATCTAATAATGAAAGTTGATCAACTTGAGTGATTCTATATGGATTTAATGCATTAATAGCATGTTTATCATTTATTTGATCAAGTTTCTCAATTTCCTATCCTTCTTAAAAATCAAAGGGAAGCATGTTGAGCTCTACCCTCGTGGGAGCCACATTTTACCCTACATGTAATTAGCTGAATCAGAACAATAAAAAACTTGTCCTAAATCTACACAAGGAACAAACCAACTAGAAAAATAGAGCATATCATAGGTGTGCTTGATTACTCCTTTCCTTGTTTTCATGGACACTTATGGTATGCTACTATTTTAATGCTTGTAGACATCAGATTACACGTTTATGGATGTTTTGCATATATTTTGATCAGGGACCTTTCATTGCTCTAACAACATTGTTTTTCAGATGTAGGAAACCTAGGAGTAGTGAGGAGGGTGTCAAACGAAAGCAGAGCAGTGGGAAGGATCAAGATGATGCGGGACCAACCCAACATGATTTGTCATTCCACTAGGCAATGATGGGTCCCTTTTCATTTTATATACAATTTTTTTTTTGTTATCTATAGGCATATAGTCTTTTCTTTATAAGTATTAGAATAGCTAGTCCCTTGGCTTGTGAGGGACATTATACGCTCATGATTATCAATGAAGATTACATTTGCAATACATGTTGGTTCTCTTTTCTTATTTGTATGTAATTGCAAAACTAGAATAAATGCAATCTATTTTGACAATCTCCTTTATGCATATTAATGAACTTAGCAAAACATGATGTATCATTTAATGTTTGACTAAAAAACACAAAAGAATAAATGATAAGTTACTTGATTTCAGCTGGAAGCCAAAATTAGGTAGTTCAAGTCCAACATGCAATCTCATGCTCCTTTCCTGCTCCATAGTTGTCTTATTCACCCTCTTAGACACCATTTTCTTGTGGGGTTCTAGGAACCATTTTATGCCTATGGATTCCATTGTATGAACAATAATTTTCAAATTATCTAGTGCAATACTCGCCTCCATATTAGATATGAGACACTTCAAATTTTTTCCTATCTCATTCTCAACCAAAGCTTTCCACTTTTTAAAAGTTTCAAATACTTATGATTTTTGTTTTAGGAAATACACCCATGTTTTCCTAGTTGCATCATCAATAAAAGTAACATAATAGCAAGAGCCACCAAGAGAAGATACCTAAGCTGGTCCCCATACATCTAAATGCACAAGTAATTTCTCACTCTTCTTCTCTTTCCCAACTTTGAGAAATTAGACTCTTTTCTGTTTTTCATAAACATAATTTTCACAAAAATTTGAGTCAATCTGCTCCAGATCTAGTAGAAAATTTATGGATTGAAGGATTTTCATCCCTTTTGTCACTCATGTTCCCAATTCTATGGTGCCACAATTTTGTTTATATCCCTATAGCAAGTGTTATAACTATCTCAATAGTAATTGTTTCTATAGCAGCTAAGGAAGAATAAATATTACCAATGCATAAATACAATGTGCCTACCTTTTCACCTTTAGCTACTACTAATGCACCTTTAGTGACCTTCCATACTTTCTCTGAAAAGGTAACTATGCAACATTCACTACCTAGTTGTCCTGCAGAAATTAAATTATTTCTCAAATTTGGAAAATGGCTTACCTCTTGTAGCAACCATTTATTTCCATTCTACAACTTGATTTTTATCTTTCCTTTTCCAAAAATTTGACAAGGTTCATCATCACCCAAATATACTTTTCCAAAATCACCTTGAACATAATCTACAAAATATTTCCTATGGGGTGTGGCATCAAATGAATCCCCTAAATCTATTACCTAGGAATCATTAGCATTATCTAAACATATAATTAAAGCATCCTGTAATTTATCACTTGAAACATTAGCTTCCTTACTATCATCATGTTGTCTATCTCCTTTTTTCCCTTTTGAAACCAACAATCCTTCTTCAAGTGTCCTAGCTCTCCATAGTGCCAACAATCCATTCTTCCTCTAGATTTAGATCTTCCTTTCTTCGACTTCCCTTGTGACTTCCCACAATTTGTTGGTCTTTTTCCTCTCTCCTTTGTTCTTCCCTTGTTCTCTACAGTCAAAGCATAACCTGATGTTGAAATCTCACCTGTACTTTTCCATTGCATTTCCTCGCTAAGGATAACACCAACAACATCATCAAATTTCAATGTATTTGAACCAGAGATAGAGTTACGTACTTGACCATTACCAAGATATTCCAACTTTCTAGAAAAGAACATAAAACTAAGAGAGCCCCCAACTCTTCATCAAAATTCACTTTTACAAAAGTTAACTGACTGGTAATCATATTAAACTCATTTAAATGAGCTATCACAAATCCACCTTCAATCAATTTTAGATTAAACAAATGCTTCATAAGAAACACCTTGTTTGAAGCTGAGGGTTTTTCATTTAATTTAGCTAAATCTTCCATTAGATCCTCTATTGTCTTTGCTTCTATTATATTGAATGTTGTAGATGGTACCAGGCACAACTGAATGGTTCCCAATGCCTTTCTATCCAAAATCTCTCATTCTTCATCGAACATTGTAGCATCTTTCTTTTCTTTTCCTTGCAATGGTTGCCATAGATCCTTTTGCTATGAATAATTTTCCATTTGCATCTTCCATAATTGATCATTCTGGCCATTGAGCTTTTCAACCTTGAATTTTCCTTCTTCCATTGCTCCCACTCGAATCTAGAGGTTTCCTTCCAATCAATAGAAATACACGCGGCTCTGATACTAGTTGTTAGGGTTTAGGTAGATTGAAGCAATAAACATTAACAATTATATGTAGATTAAATAACCTAGAAATAACAATGAATAATAACACAAAATAGATCAACACATAATTTAATGCGGTTCACCCAATATGGGCTACATCCATAGCCATCCAATTATTTTATTATCTAGTGCAAAACAAATTACAATCTTGTGAACACCATGCCACAATAGACATCCCAACCGCTTATAACAAGATTTTAGGAACCTTCTAGAATTAGGGTTTTACAAGGTCATTTTTCATTTGATGTGTTAATGGAAAACCTTGACGTGTCAGTGGGAAAAACCTTGACGTGTCAGTGGGAAAACCTTGATGTGTCAATAGGAAAAACCTTGACGTGTTAATGATTTTTTTTTCTGAGGTGATGCCTCGAACCCCATTTCTTGTTACGAGTGTACAATATTTGCATGATTAGTTGCCACATACCAAAATTATGCACAAAAATGTGTAATTTTACACTTTTATTTTGGGAAACACACATGATGCAAAATCTAACATTACTGGCACACAACTATTTATGTCAATGTCAATACCCATTGTACATATGGTGAGAATAAGAACTATGGCTACAATAGTTGTTCCTTTTGGTGGCTTTTCTTTAGATGTCCTTAAAGAAAAACTTGGTGCTTCAGCCCTCACCCATACAAAATCTATATCTATCATTCCTAAACTTTCATTGTCCATACATGCATTGTAGACCCTCGGTTTCTAAACCAACTCTTGCAAAATTTTGGTCATCTAAAAAGCCAACTTTCAAATCTAAAAATTAACACTTCACAACCATTAATCACACCATACTATAGGTATAATCCACCTACAATAAAAATTATTTCTATACTCTTGTTTTATAAGGCTTCAAAAACACTAATATTTAAACATTATAGTGGAAGGAGATCTCAAAGTCATATTTATAGTCTCACTACTTTTATGCAATGACTTTCTTTTTCAAGATGCATTGATAGAAAAAAATATTCATGGTCTTTGAAAGATACTCATTAATATTTTATTTTTCTCATTACTTGATAGCTCAATTCATGCCTTCAAATAACTGACTAATTAGTTTATTCAATACATCTAGGCTAATATTGGACCATAGGTCACATTTAATGACCTTGTGACTTTGTAAATAGGGACTTGTTGGAGAGCATTAATTTTATTTTCATTATCAATCATTTTTTCTCAAATAATCTCTATGCACTCTTTACATTTTTATATACAATCACTTCACTCATCAAAAAACTTGTATCAAGCATTAAGGGATAAACTTCTATTAATGAAATAATTTTTCTCTTATTTGCACTATTTTGTGAGATTATCAATAAAACATAAGTCAAGATGGGAGGCTCATCCTCATTGAATCAGCTTTGATAGCCATGGTGCCTTTGGAACCCTATAAAATAAATTAAATTTTCAACTAAAAAAAATAAGTGTAGTTATTGCATCACATATTTTTTGAGGTCTTAGTTATAGTACCTTCAAAGCACAATTCTTTTAAAACTATATGAATCTCTCGTGCAATGTGTTTTCTAACCTAAAATAATGCAAAATGAACAAAATGCAAAGGAAGAAAAACGCAAAACAACACCTCAAGATTGGCCTAGTTAAACTTGAACAAAGAAAAGATGATAACAAATGAGTTACCCTGCCCAAGTCGATTGGTTGGTTGTCCCTATTGATTTGATTGTTTGTGTGCTCCTTCGAATGGAAAATCACATGAAATTAGATGCAAAATGATGGTGAGATGATGGGGATTCTAATGATGCAAGTGGGTATGTGAGTGGATGCACAAAATGGATGCAAAATGAGCTCAAAAGTTGTAGCAATGGAGGATAGTATGAGAGCTTGAGAACATGGTTGTTTGACTGCTTGAATGTGTGAATGAATGAATGAATGAGGTCAAAATCCTCTAATTTTATGGGAAAATCCTCTAAAGAATGGAGGGCTAGGATTTAGCCACCATGGACAAGATGAAGGGCTATGGTGAGTTGAGGACTCACAAGCCCTCACATCTTTCCAAGTGGAAATGAGGTGTCAAGAGGGAATGCGATGTGGAGGTACTTGAAAGTACCTTGGGATTGGGACAAGATCTCCTCATAAAGGAGGTCCTTGTCCCCATGTGGGAGATGTGACACATGAGGAATTTAAAATTCCTCAATAATCCACATAGGGAAGAGAAAAGACTTGAAGGAATAAATGTGAATTTTTAATTCACATGGGGAAGAGGTTACCTTGTCCAAATGGAGAAAGCATTTATGATGGTTGACTTGGAGGTATGCCATAAATGGCATGAGGATTAGGTTGACCTAATCATATGATTAAGGTTGTGCAAATAGGTGATTAAGGAGGATAATGAAGGATTAAGGACAAGTTGCAAGTTATGGAGGATGTCACATTAATCCTGATTAGGGTGTGCACATCCTGATCATGGATTAATTAAACTAATCTAGATTAAAGGGAAATTATGGAGGATGGGACAAGGAGAGAGAAAAAGATGAATTTAAAAATTGATTTAAATTCAAAAGGCCAAATGACTAAATTAACAATTACATGCATTTATTTAATTTTAGAGAGGAAGGTAAAGGTAAAGTATTTAATTATTAAATTAAATACCTTAGAACCTTGATATGGAATAACTTGCACAATAGGAGAATATGATATGTAATATGCTGCAAATACTTGATAATAACTAAGAATAACAAGCCACTTTGAGGGGAAAAACCTCCAAATATCTCTAATGAGAACACACTTCACACTTGATGATGAAATAAGACTCACAACCTCCTATATATACCTATTTATGCCAAGGATATCACCTAGGCCGACTTAGACACACCTATATAAGACTTAGGCCAACCTAAACAACTAAACAACAATATACTAATGATAATATGACTTAATAGAGAGTTAAGATAGCCACAAGCTGACTATTCATAACCCGATGTACAATAATATTAAGG